>JANHAO010022680.1:0-12143 GCA_026873985.1 Saraca asoca
ACTATAATATATCATTTTCTTATGTGTTTGAGTTAATATTGTACTAATATTTTGTACTTCTTTCAACAGATAAGGATAGTGTGGTCAAGGTCAAGAAGCTCCAGGTCAATCAATTTTGGAGCTTGGATAGAGAAAAAATAATAGTTGGAGTAGACAATCTTAGTCAACCCATAAGACACAAAGGAGGTATTTTTTCAAGCACAATGGGTCATTTGGCCAAGACCAAATTTGCCATCGATTATGAGGCCTGGCCAGACATACTGGACTTAATTAAAGATGATGTATTCAATAGATTGATGATGGTATGCAATAAAACTACTTTGGTATTTACAATTCATATTTCATTTTGATACTAATGAATTTTTTTTGTCACAGTCGTATTTTCAATTTGAAAATGATGAAATGGCCAAGTGGCTCATTAATCAAGTAATTAGAAAGTGGTGGAAAGACTTTAAAAGAGTCTTGTACAATAAGCATTATGACCCTAACTTGACTTTGGAGCAAAATATTGAACAAAACTGCCTAAAAGGCATTGTAAGAGAACAATGGAGAGGATTGGTCCTGATCCGAGATAAACAAAAACACAAGGTTAGTAGTTTATTTAATTTTAGTATGTAAAAATTATTGAATTTAACTATACCTATACCGGCAAACTATTCCTCATACTACAAGGTCAAAAATATTTGTACAAAAAAAGGATGAAATAGTAGTATAGCCATCTAATTTAAGTTCTTGCAATTAAGATTTGCTTATGAAATAACTTTTTTTTCTTGTTTAAATGATAAGTGAAGGAGAAACAGGGTTTTGTTGGACGAGTAGAGTTATGAGATGTTGTCCGTAGGAAAGATGATGGCTCATATGTGAACGATGAGGCAAGAAGCATAGGAGTGAGGATTCATTGAAAACTTTATTACTTTTGAAACAATAATTAGTTGATATTATAACCTATGTTTTGTTGTTTACTTAGGAAAAATTGTAAGAAGCCTTAAGCCAAGCGGACTAAACACGGCTTTCAATAATTTGTCCAGGTGATGCTTTTGGATAATTGTTTAAGAAGGAGCACCCAGATTGTGTTCAAGGACTAGGCATAGGTGTTTGTCCTATAAACGTGTTTAGGAGCAATTCTCAAAGAGGAGGTGGCATCCACTCCAGTTGTTCATTTGGCACCCATCATGTGAACTAAGAAGAATTTGACAGGCTTAAATCAAAGCTATATCAAAATGAGTAGGAGTTGACTGAAACACAAGCACAGGTGCAAGCCATTATGGACTACATTAAGGCAATAGACTGGTGCATTCCACCCCATTTGTCTAGTTAACCAAATGCTGACCAACAAGTACAACTTTGTCATATGATATCTTTTAAGATTGCTGATGCATTGTTGAAAAATATTGCTTGCTAAATTTGTGTGTAGATTTGAGTCAAAAGAGAAAATAAAATTGATTGAAATAGTTTTAGTAGCATTTTTTTTTTGCATAATTGAGTTGCTAATTTTTCTGATTTATGATAGCCAAGATGTTGCCAATACTGTTGTTTTATTCTTACTTTTAATTGATTTTGTTGTTTCTTTGGCGAAGAATTTGGATTTCTAATTTCTCTTTTGAGACAGGTACCTATTTTTTTTCCTATAAAAGAATGAACATTTGTATCTTTTTCCCTTTGTCTTGCAAATATTCATTTTAGTACACCTACACGTTTACTTTAAGAAGCTCATTTCATGACATTTTAAGTTGAGATGCTTAAATACTAAGCGGATTTTGCTAACTTTTTCTATTCCCTCTTCCCACAATAGGTTGATGGCTTGTTTCTTCATGTAAATTGTCAAGATTGAATAACCATTTTAGAAAACTAGGAAGTAGTTTTTTTCTCAAATTTTTGTAACTTCTATTCTATTAGCTTAAAGTAACTTTGGAAGTGTAGTAAAGGACTGTAGAGTTGTTTCAATAAGATAATCAATGTAACATCTGCCTTAGTAGGCTAGCATATCCACTACTTTTAGTGTTGCTAGTTCATCAATTTTTTTATTGATTCTTACTCTTCCAATGTTTTTGGAAATAAAAAAGGATTTCTATTTGTATAGCCAGATTTGCATTCAATTTTAAGATGAGTACTCTACTTTGAGGCAAATAACTTAGCACATAAGCATAGGCTTTAGCCCTTTTTTTTCCCTCTTTTTTTAAGTCCTTTAGGCAACCATCTAAGTGGATAGTGTTTGCTTATTGTATTGACTCTGACATTAGCAGTTCAATTGAATAAATGTAAGCCGCAAGCAATGGAACTTTGTAGGTCTGGAGTTACTATATCTGTGATTCACAAGATCGAGTGTTCTTTTGTTTCTTTACTGTTATTTAATTTATTTATAATTGAATTGTTAGTTTTCAAACCAGAATTTACTAAACTATGACACAATTGAACTGCTATTTTTTGCACGTCTGAATTCCTAAGTAATTTTTCAATCTGAGATGTTCTTTTTTTTTTTTAGGATGGTGTTCATGTTAATTTGGAAGATCAATTTTTATGTGTAGATGCAAGGAGATATTCGGAAGGGAGCAATCAAGATAGAAATGTCACTGATCCTGTCCAATCTTTTTAGATTTTAATTGTATTTTTGGTTTTAAATAGTTTTCAACTGGAATGTAAAAATCGATTAATGTTATCATTTTTTGTTGTACCTTTGAATATTTTATTTGAATGAATGTCATTTTTATTATATTTAAATGAATGCCATTTTTATTACACCATGGGTTTGCATTTTTATTTTACAAAGATAATTAGTGTCATTAATTAATGAAATGAATAGATTGAATGACTTGAAATTTTTAAAAAAATACCAAAAAATTTAGCGGTGGTTAAAGAACTGCCCTAAAATTAAATATAAAAAATATAAAAAATAATATCAGTGGTTAAAGAATTACCACAAAATTTAAATATAGTATTTTAAAAAATAATAGAAATTAAATATAAAATTTTTAAAAAATAGCGGCGGTTAAAAAACTGTCACAAAAATTAAATTGTAAATTTTTAAAAAATAATTTCATTTTTCCAGCGATTCCTTTCAACTGCTGTTAATATCGACCCGACACCATGTTTTTTAGCAGTTCTTGTAACCACTGTCATTATACTCTATGGTGGTTCAAACTGTTGCTATATATAATATGTAACCACCGCTATTTTAAGGGGATTTTTTTTGTAGTGAATATTAATTTAAAAATGCAAAAATATTGAAGATAATTAAAAAAAGATAAAAAAATAAAAGATAAATCTTAATAAAATTTTAAATTTAGATAAATTTCTTTTTTATTGATAATTAAAATAATGAGAATAAATGATAGAAAATATAAAAACAATGATGGCAAACTAATCTTATTTGAGTAAAATTAAATGATAAGTATAAAATGAAATTAAAAAATTTATATTTTCAATATTTTTTATATTCTTGGATATATGAAATGAAAACAAAATAAAAAAGAAGATTACTATCCATTTAAATAAATTTTCAAAATGATGAAAAATAAAAAAAAAAGATGAAATGTATAGTTTTCTATTTTATTATACTTTTAAATTGACCCAGATAAAATATGATATTCACAATTCAAGAATTTAATGTAAATGCAAAAAACTTAATCTTCAAATCAACCAGCTTTTATTCGATTAATTCCTTACAATTAAGATTTTAGCAAGTCTAATTTAAAGGGTTGAACATATTGCTCAATGACAATATGTAGTTGTTAAATTACCAAAAAAAAAAAAACTAACAAAATCTGTTACTTTCTAGTTAATATATAGATAATGAATCAAATGATTTAAATATCAAAAGTTAGTGTTTGTAACTAAATAGTAAATAGTATCTATTAGGGCTTTCTTTTTAACGATAATTTTCAAATCTTTGAATAGAGGTTCAAAATAACGAGTAAAAAATTTTTTAAAAAACAAAACAAAATAGAAGCTATGTAAAGAAATCATAAGTTAGATAACCTTGCACTTTCCATGATCCATACAGCTTTGGATGAATGTATGCTTGAGAAGATGGCTGATGATTTTGCCTCAAATAAAGCTTGGGAGATTTTAAAAGCATCTCTCTAAGGTGTTGACAAAGTGAAGAAGGTGAAACTTCAATCACTAAGGAAGTGATTTTGAAACTTTGAAGATGATGGAATCCGAATCAATTTCAAATTATTATTCAAAGGTGAAAACAATTGTGAATCAATTAAAGAGATATGGAGAGAATGTCGAAAATGTTTATGTGGTGGAACAAATTCTTCATTCATTGACTTCTAAATTTGATTATATGGTGTGTGTTATTGAAGAATAGAAAGATCTAGACACTATGACTTTTGAAGAATTGGAAGGTTCTCTACTAGCTCATGAATTAAAGATTAAAAGAAGACAAGAAGAGCCTTTGGAGCAAGTTCTCAAAACTAAGGCTTCTTTGAAGAATGATGGAGGAGAAAAGAGTCAAAGTGGATGTGGAAGAGGAAGAAGATGTGGTCATGGCTAAGGAAGAAGTGGAAAAGGCAATGGTGAGAATTCAAACAAACCTAAAAGTTATGGAAGATCAAGAGGAAGAGGACATGGAAGATCAAGAGGAAAAGGACATGGCTACTATCAAAATTCAAATGAAAGGCGGTATGACAAATCTAAAATTGGATATAAAATTGTCATAAATTTGGCCATTATTCTTAAGAATGTCATAGTGCTACTAATGATATTGAAGAAAAGGCTAATCTTATTGATTAGCAAGAAGTTGAAGAGTCAACTTTGCTATTAACTCTGAAGGGGGAAGAAAATGGTCCTAATAGTTCATGGTATTTGGATAATGGAGCAAGCAATCACACGTATGGTTACAAAGAAAAATTTGTTAAGCTTAATCAAAAGGTGAATGGCAATATGTCCTTTGGAGACTTTTCAAAAATCCAAGAAGAGAAAAAGTATGAGTCTTATGTTTCTAAGGAAGAAGAAGATACTGAATCACCTATGAAAAGAGATGTTGACTTTGAAGAAGCTAACTAGATTTGGAAAGTCCAAGAAGTTTTAACCTATGATTTGCCTAATCTTTTCAAAGATGAAAAAGAGACCATACCATCTTTGAAATGGGATGTTAAATTCCAAGAAGCAACTTGGCATTGGAGAATATGAGATGAGACTATCTATGATTTGTCTTGTCTCTTTAAAAATAAGGAGGTAATGGTTGTAAACAAAAAGGAAGATATAAACTATGATTTGCTTTTTGGAGAAGAAGAAAAGACTATACCATCTATGACAAATGCTTAGGTTGAAGAAGCAACTTGAAGTTAGAGAATCTAAGATAAGACAACCTATGATTTTCCTTGTTTCTTTGAAAATGAAGAGGTCATGGTTGTGGTCAAAGAAAATGACAAAGATACAATCATGATAGTTTGAACAATGATGGGAGAATAATTCAACAGTTTAGAGGTCATGAAAAAGAAAGAAGATGAGATATGAAAGGTAAGCAATGAAGCGAAGTTGCAAAAGGTGATATCAAAATTATAAAGAAGAGAAAGACTTGCTTAGGGGTCATGATGATATTGGAGTAATGATGTCTACAATGAGGAAAAATACTAATTGTGATAAGAAGATATTCAAAAAGAGCATCGTTAGTAAAAGTCATGAGCGAAACTATAAGGTTGATTATAAGAAGATCTTTGTACTCATTGTCAAAGAGTATAATGCAAAATTTTTTGAAAAATCCCTCAAGTTTGAAGATCATGGATGAGATTACTTTTTGAAAGTGAAAAAATTCCAAAATTAAGGGGGAGTGTTAGAAATAATAATTTTGTAATTTCTATATGTCTAAGTTTATGTGTGTTTTAGGATTATATTATTTAGGTTTATTGCATGTGAGCATGTACTATAAGTGTGAAAGTACATGTATTTAGATGTGAGTAATTCATGTATGATAAGTTTCATCTGGCTAGAGTCATTTATTGTTATCAAAGAGTCATTTTGTTGACTATATATACCTTATTTTATTTGAAGTATATGGATACTAATAGGAGGTGAGATTTTCATACAATTCCTCTTCCTCCTAACAATTAGGTCAACACCCCATGCATAGCAGTCAGACATCTGGGTTTGATACATGTTGCATGATGGAGACACATCAACACTTACTCTCTTTGTTGTCTTCATTTCCCTGCTTTTACTTTTTTTTTTCCAAAATTTCAAGTGCAATAGAATCCTATTCTTCTTTGTGCAACATCATGACCAACCATCATATTCGAAAGAGGTGGTCGTGATGTCAATATATATATAGGTGAGATATCTTTTACTATTCTATTAATTTTGTTTTTAAACTCCAGATTTTAAGAGTAATGGCTGAGAATCTTTTGATCATCTATTTTCTTTCTTAATCATCCTTTTCCTCTTCAACAATTTATTCTATATTTAGCCACCAATAGCTCATCAATGGTTTGTTTCATTTTGGCCATGCTATTTGAGATGTGATATTAGGAAGATTTTACCATTACTGGAAATGTAATAAGGGTTAACTTTTGTTTCTTTATTTGCTTCCAAAAACTCTTTGGAATTGATTTAAAACATAATTACATGGGAGGACTCTTCTCTTACAACTAGATATGAGATTAATCTAGTAAATTGATCCATTAAAGGATTTGACATATCAACTTTCTACTTGGTTGACTTTTAGATCTCCTTTTTCTTGACTAAGTTCATTTCTTCATTACTGCGCCTTTCACCATTTCTTGTATTTGATAAAATAATTTGATCTAACTTCTTCTCATATGTCTGTGTGCCTTGTCAAAGTCAATGATTAAATTACAATAAAACTAGCATTATTAAGCATTTACATAAATACAATAAAGCTCTCTATCCCTAAGCCATTGACTAACTCTTGTACATGTAATGATAAAGGTATTATTCTCACTTCAGCTCTTTATTTTTTTTTTCATTTGCAATCTCTCTCTTTGAAGGGCAATCAAGCTGCTATAATATAAAGGAATATGTTTCGATAAAAAAATCATATTGCTAAATATTGTTATAATTTAATGAAAATTTTAATTTTTTTATACCTTTAGTAGTAGAGTAACATTTGTTATTGTTCTTAAGGAGTACCAGCAATATAAGGTTTATGAGATAGTATAATATAATATATGTATAGTATAAGCTTTTATGCTATACAATGTTTAATGTGTTAGCATATATAATTATATGTTATATATTTCTTATTTTACAACAAAATAAATATAAGTAGCATATAATATTAAAAGTTTAATTAGAATAAAATTATCTTTATACGATGGTGATGATAGTTGAGGAAAATATGTTGATAATGAATGATAACACTGAGTGGTAGTAATAATAAAAAGAAAGTGGTGGCAGTTAAAGTGATAGTGGCCAATGAAAGGGATATGGTGGTAATGTATGGTGATTGTGGTGGTGATGTTAAGTGGATTGGTTGGTGGTGGTGGTGTGATGTCAACAATAATTGATGATAATGGTGGAGAGAGTAGTTGTTAATAGTGAGATCATGAGGGTTGATAATAACAACAACTACCACCATCACATTAATACCTGATGGTAGTGAAACTTGTCATTATATTGGATAGTGAAGTAAAAATATTTTTTCTTATTTTCATTATACACCTTACATACCAAATATACCTTGCATACCAAATATAAGATAAGATTTGATTGTGTACCTTTTTATTATATACTTTACATGTCAAATATATGCTTTATTATTAGACTTTGTATGCCCCATCAAACAAGCCTTAGTGTTTAAGATTTACAAGTATGACGTTGTACATTTATGATAAGTGATTTGTCACTTTTATGCTAATTTTTTTTATAATACTTTTTAAAATATAAATATAAATCTTGATAAATTTTTTTGAAGTAAATTTTTTGTTATTTTTTTGTCTAGACGAGGAGGAGGACGGAGATAAGTGCAGGATGTTAGAATATTTGAACTAGTGGGCACAAATATCTAAATGTGCACATAAGATGCATTTGATTGATTTAGTTACTAGTGTAGCTACTAGATATTGGTATTTGAGTGATATATTCTTTGTGAACCTTATCATCAATATTGGTCTACTCTAATTAGTGATCAGCAAACCTTATGATGCAATCTCAATCCACATGACAGTTACATGAAATGAGAAAGAAAAAACTTTCTAAATTCTAACATATGTTGTTTCTTATTTATGGTAGAATTATTGAGGAAAGATAAAAATGTGTCTTTTGAATCATTTTTCATTATAATTCAGGCTTATTTTCCATCTAGGTGGATCAAATATATGAGGAAGAATAAATGTGTCTTTTCAATCTCCTACACATGTGATTATGTTTAATTTACTAACAATAAGGTAGAAATTAACCACACCAATAGTGGAAAATTTATGGGGCTTATGATTAGAAATTAAATATGTATTCATCTTCCATAGAGAGGAAGAATAAAAGGAAAAACTCTTGATTTCTTATATATGTTTTTTAAGCTTAATTACACTTCATTGTTGTAGGATAATGATAGAATTAAGTGCTATGATTAGGACTTTTGGGCATGTAACCATTGGGCAATTAAAAGACATGTTTTTTAGGTAATGTAATTAATGTTCCTATATAAGTGAGGCGAATCATAATTTAAAAAAACACACACTCAGTTATTTTATTGGCTCTCCATCCAAAGGTCCTTGGGTTTCTATTATGCAAAAAATGGAGTGAACAAGTCTTTCATTTTACTCTTCATAGTGTTAACTTGGTTGTTAATCCTAGGTACATTTTTGGGGCAATTTCTATCATCCTAGGGGATTGTTCTACAAGATCATTAGGATTAAAGGTCTTTCATGCATTATAGCTCATCTTGCTTAAAAAGACAAGTGAGTTTATAAATCTCTTTAGATCATTATTTATTTGTTTAAATAAATAAATAAAAATCACAATATTAGTATCAGAGCATTTGGTTGTAAAAACATGTTCATTAGCGTAGAACATAGTCTTTGGCATGTGACTTAATATCTTGAATGTTTTTTCCTTATGTGATCTTGATGATTGTCATGAAATTGATAAGTTAATGGACTTGTATGCTAAATTTTTTAGTTAAAAGTGACTCAAAAAAAGCTTAAAAACTTTGCTGAAATTTTTGAGCTCATAAAGTAATTCCTTATAAGTGAATTGTTTTAAAGGCATAAAATAGATAATTTTATTTGAAATAATAAAATTTATGCTTAATTCGATTTGATTATAGGCTGAGAATGTTTATATTTGGTTTGTTTAAGCATAGATTATATATATTTTATCAATTCATGCAATTTATATCTTTTTGTGAAAATGAATATGCTAATGGGTATAAAATTGCATGAAATGGTATGGCTACTACCACAAAGGGCATTATAGCCAAGTTGAACAAAGATCTGAAGCTTGAAAGGGATAACTTTCTTTTATGGCAACAAAAGATTCAATTATTGCTCACTATATAGGACGCACTCGAGGTGATATCCATTATACTTCCAAAGTTAGCTCTAAAAGCATTAATGTGGATAAGACCAAGTATGAGGTTCTAAAAAGAAAAGACACCTTGGTTCAGGTCACCTTGTTTAGTGCAATGATCGATGATTTGATTGTTGACTTTGCCATGCTTGGTTCAACAAAAAAAAATATGAAACACAATGAAAACCAAGTATAAAAGTATTTCTTTTAAGAAACAAATGGCTTTATTCCTTAAGTTTGAGAATTATTCAAAGAGGTTGAAGCACAACATGTCCTTTCACCTCCGAGAAATGTCTCACATGATCTCAAGCTTGAAAGGAATTGGACATACATTGACTAATGGGTAATAAGTGCAAGTAATTATTTGCTCCATTCCCGATGATGAGTGACACTTGATTAAGATCAATTTATATTGTAATTCAGAGATTAAGATCTTTGATGATATTACTAAGCATATTTTGTTAGAGGTTGAAGTGATAGGTATCAAGAACCTATCCAAATCATATGCTGCTGAGACATCTTTTTCATTAAAGAAAAAGAAGAACAAAAGTTGGAAAAAGAGAAAGTTCTCTAGGGAAGGTTCCAATTCTAGTACTAAGAAATCAAAAATTTATGAAAAGCACAAGAAGCTGAAAAACAAGGCAAAAATCAAGTACTTTAGTTATGGATTAAAGGGTTATTTTACTAAGGAGCACAAAAATCCTAAGGTACAAATATTCTTTACTTCTTATGCATATGTTTTGTCATGTATTTTAATGACTAAATTTGACTCTTTGTGAGTTGTTATTTCAACAACAGTTGACCACATAGCTTGGGATTGAGACTTGTTCATTGCCTATAGAAAGTTTAGTGCTGGAATCAAGTGGGTTTTTGTAGGTGACAACTCTCGTTTGGAAGTAAAAGGCATTTGAATTTGCAAAATACCTTTGTCTAATGGAAACCATTTAGTATTGGTGGATGTTTTATTTGTACCTGAAATAAGGAGAAACATAATCTTCATAACTTGTTTGATGCATTTTGGTTTCAGTTTGAATTTTTATAATGGTGTATTGGATATTTCTCATAATAATGTCAAGTTATGTATTTCTTTTCTTTAAGATGGTTTCTTTGTGTTAGATACTATTGCTAATGGTAATAGTTTTTCGAGGTGATTGCCTTATTGTGAAGTCAAATGATCAAGTTGTTTGGCATTCAAAGTTCTGACATATTGGCCAAAATAGGGTGTATAAGTTAGCCAAAAGTGGCCTACTTAGACCATTATCTAAGGTCTTACTCCTAACTTGTGAGTTTTGTCTCGTCAATAAGGCTACTTATAAATCATTTGGAAAAAGGTGTTCATTGTGATTATTAGTTACAATTAATTCATTCTGATGTATGCAAGCCTTTACATGTGGTATTAAGACTTGGTCATAATTATTTTTTGACATTCATGGATGATTGTACTCATTATACCCATGTTTATCTTCTAAAATACAAAAGTAAAGTATTAAGTCACTTCATATATTATGTATCTTTTGCAGAGAACCAATTGAACCAAACTATCAAGTCTTTAAGGACTGATATGGGTGGTGAGTACTTATCCAATGAATTCAAGAGGTTGTACAAAGAAAATGGAAAAAAAAGGTAGCTTACTATCCCGGGCACACCTCAACAAAATGGGGTGGCAAAGAGGAAAAACTAGACTCTCTTTTGGACCATGATGGCAAAGGCCAACTTGGATTTCTGATAACACAATATTTGATGCATTTATTTATCCTCATGTTTAGCATTTTAAGAGCCAAAATGATTTAATTCCAGCTAAGTTAAGATGTATTTGGGATTTAGTGTCAATTGGCAACATTTTGGAATTTTCTATATTTTCGGCCATTTTAGAGCAGTTTCTGTAATTCTTGTATAACTTGAGCTAAACTTGTACAATTGATGTGATTTTTGTCTTGTAGGAAAGCTAAGAGATAGACCTACAACTTCCATGAAGACCTCCAAGACTAAATCACTCATTTGGTTACCTGAATTTGAAGATGAAATTACTGCTAGAATACTGTCTCTCGGGCAGTCGACCTCTACTCGCTTATCAGACCATAACTTGTGCTAGAGAGGTCCAAATGAGGTGAAACAATTCCCAAATGTAATCTAACACATAAATACACAATTCATATGAAGACTTCCTGAGCTGGAAACCTCATTTTGGGCATCAAATATTAGCTGCAACCTGGAGGTAGAGAAGCTACGAAATATGGGCCTGCAGAATTTGGCATCCAACTAAAGCCCATTGGAGCACCCTTTGCTCCAGCAATTAAATAGCCAGCTAGAGACCCAAAATGAGAAGGAAAAGGAAGAAAAAGTAGTCTGCAAAGTTAGCTGAGCATGCAATGACAGAGGCTACAATCCAGTCAGTATTAATTTTTCACCTACTCCAACTCAGCATGCTGCCTCCTTTTCTCTACCCAGGAAAGCCATTTGTTTTTCATCTTTTTGCTTTAGTTGTTCATTGTATTCTAAGGACATTTTTGTGAGGGTCGAGAGTAGCTTCTGCTCCCCCTCCTTTTTGCCTTTCATTTTCCAGCCCCCATGGAGGGCTAATCTTGTAACCAAACTAAGGGATGCTACTTGAAGTTAATGCTGAGATTTTGGTTTGTCATTATATTCAATTTGTGAGTTATTTCTCTTCCTTTCCT
>JANHAO010022681.1:0-12125 GCA_026873985.1 Saraca asoca
TGGAGGAATACTAGTAGCTGCTCTGATGACAGGAGCAGTTGACGAGTCCATTGTCGAAACATGGCCATCCGGAGGATGGGGTTGCACATTCAAGGCTCTAGTGACTCTTCCCTTGGCCATTGCAGCAAAAATGAACTAGAATAGGCGAGATCCCCATAGACGGCGTCAAAATATTGACGTCGAATTTTGGTAATGACCCAAACTCCGATGAAGGGGATTCTTCGGGATCCCTGACTTATAATCGGTTCGAATACAGTGAAATTGGAAAACAATCAAAGGAGAAGGAGGGAAGAGCAGGGAAGGGAGCACAAGATTTAACGTGGTTCGACCAAATTCAGAGATCACCGAACCCTACGTCCACGGTAACATGTTATTAATATATTATTTCTATAGCGTACAATGCTCTATCTTTGTTTTTACAGAGTTTCGGTATGGTCGAATGAGCTCTCCCTTATAGAGGGGCTCCTTCCTCATATTTATAGAAGATGTAGTAATTACACATGCAGTAAATCTATTACATCAGTATTTATTGTACAAGATAGAAAATGTAGACTAGATTTTTGCTTTCGGCTGCTACAGGCCGTCTTCTACAGGTGAGACCCCATTTGTCCGTTGGGACAAGACATGATTTAACCCTTCTGTCTGGCGAGCCCTTGGTCGTAGGCTATACTTCGTCAGGTCGCTTGCCCAGCCCTGGGAATAGCAAGCTTGAACCCACACCTTTGGGCATGAGTCGGGGTCAACAAAGTCGCTTCGCGATGCGACGAAACGACCCTGGGCGCTGCTCGAGCTGATCCTCTTACTGGTCTCAATCTTCTCACTAGCGCTCTCGACCCTAGCCAATTTTCGCATATAACAGACTTTGTGATTATATTTATACTACATCAATTGTAAAACTAACTAACTAACTAACTAACTAACAAACTGAAATAATTAACAAACTGAAATAATTAACTTTTCTCTTCTATTTTTCTTCTTTCTTCTTTCCTTTTTAATTCCATGTTTTCAATGTGAGATTGAACATTCCAACAGCAATCATCAGGCGGTAGCTCTCTGGTAAATTTAGGCTTATGCCAGCCTAGTTTTAAACCATTTGTGTGGGAATGAGGATTGATGCTTAAATTCTTGAAAGCTGCATTCCTCACTTATCCTTTTTGAGCTAGAAAGCATTCCTCGAGCATTTGAAAATTGATGAAATATGGAAGCTCAGATGGTCCATTAGATGTGGGGTCTCTGGTTTGAATTGATGAAGTAACGGATCCTGTTAGCCCATGGTAAATCACAACTGCACTTTACATGCTGTTCTCGATTTTGGTGGTCTAGAACTGTACAGTGTACATGAAATATTTGATATCATTTCTACATTTCCAAAGGTTTTATTACATGTTTTTCCACAACTTGGCATAGTTTGTTAATGCTAATGATTGCACATTACGTGCATGTCCCTTTTCATTCGTATTGTTTCTTTGAAAATCATTTTACTATATTTAAAATTTGACAACCCAGAAGCTTTAGGCTGATAAAAGTAGTGACAATTCAAAAGACATATCTCTTTCTCCCTTTTACTGGGTTCCCTTACCGTGACATGGACAGCCTTGTCCAGCACGGTTCACTTTTGGATTCTTTTCCCTTCGTTTCTTGCAGAAACTTTCAGAACTTTTGGAATGGGTTAAATAATGAATTATGATAAGGTGGTTATTTTTTGAATTACAAATTTAAACATTGTGCCCCAGCCACACTGCCAGCGGTTAAAGAATTTAAAATTGTTGCACATGTAGTAGCACATGATATTATTTTAAGATTTTTTTTTCGTGTGTTGAATTTATATTTAAGATGTTATTTGTATATATTAAATAACTTGTTATTCCTCTTATCATGAAAAAAATTTTAATTATTCTTTTGTTTGATCCAATCAAATCAGTGTTTTTTACTAGACATCTTGACCAAAGTAATTTTAAGTAGAATGATGTTTCCTTTTATTTTTCATAATCAAACTGATCGATATATGCTAGGCTTTTTATTTCTTTTTTTGCGTAAAGCATTATATAGAATGTCGGAAATAAATTTCAAAACCGAAATATAGCAACACAAATTTTTGTTTAAAATCTAGAACCGCGTCTGAGAGATATAGTAGGGTGAAGTTATTGACATTTGATGTGGGGCGATTCCAAGGTTACGAGGTTCCCATTCTCAAAGCCAAAAAAAAAAAAAAAAGCACCTGCGTATTACGAATGTCAAATGTCATTTTTTAAAACAAATATGATAAATGTATTATATCCATAGGTATCATATTTTTAACCTTTAAATGTGAAAAAAAAAGGCTCCAGAAAAACTAATGATCATGGCTAATGTTAATAAGAAAGTTATAGATTTAAAATTGTTTAAACTTATGATGTTAGTATATTTTTATATAAAAATTAAGTTCAGAAATATCAAAATTTGAAAGATATTAACATAAAAAATTATTATTACCACCCTTTGGTTATAGAAGATACCAGTGGAGTTTAATGATGGCATATTGTATTATATACTAATCTTTCCTTTATAAAGACCTAAATCACCCTATCGAACATGCTGTAGTTCTAAGCAGAGATTTTTACGTTCCTTCATACTCAGCCTATCAGTTTGCTCCTCTTTGTCGCTCTCTTGCCTCCAAAATAATCGTACTTTCCAATAGGCAATAGCCGTTATAATTGTGCAATTTCTCAAACCCAACCATGCAATTTCTAACACTGTCTTCACTTCACTGTACCATCATCATCTTCTAAAACCTCTTAGATTATCCCATTCGATCCAAATGGGTTGTTGCTCGAGCTCCGTCAAACTCCAAGAAAACCACCCAAACAACCAAGATGGCCTCAAAGCGCATCAATCCCATGTGAAATCTCCTCCAACTGAATCAAAGGCAACCCATGAATTCGATTTTAGAGCCCCACCACCAGTGGAAGAGGAAACTGTGAAAGAGGTTCTCTCGGAAACACCCATTTCCAAGCCTCTGATTCCAGAGTTTGTCGAAGAAAGAAAAACCCAAATGCCTGTGACTTTGATTCAACCTAAAGTTGAGAACTTTGAAACAAAAGGCTTGAGCGTGATTAAGAGAGCTGAGGAGGTCTCTGAAAGGTCTCAGATTTCAGAAATTTGCAGTGTGAGTGGGAGCTTTTCGACGGCTACAACTGTGAGCACTGCTACGCTTGCAGACAAGAGAGAAGACGAGGTGACAAGTAAACGAAACAATAGAGAGAGTAGTCAGAGGGTGAATCGTTCTCCGGCCAACGCACCCAGAAAGCGTCCATACACAGCCAACACTGGCGGCGCAAGAGAAAGAAGAGCCAAATCTTCCGTGAGGAGAGCTGAGCCGTCACCGGAGAAGAAGAGTCTAGTTGGTACGAGATCGTCAGTTCGTTGGAGGGAGTCTGATCAGCTAACGACGAGGAAGCTCAACGTGGGCGCCGCCGGAATCCGGCGCCTTCCCGGCGAGGTATCTGGAGACTCTGGACGGCGCTCGAGGTCCCCATCTACCCGGAAGGCGAATTCTGGGGGGAATCAGCTCAAAGTGTCCGAAGACGCCGGACGCCAATTGCCGGTGAAGGGTGTAGAGAAAGTTGGGGTGGAAAACGACGGCGTTCCGCATAATGCACAGGAGTCTCTTGAAAACCCACTCGTTTCATTGGAGTGCTTTATTTTTCTGTAGATTTTGAAAGCACAAACACAAATATTTCATGTTTTCAACTTCTGATTTCTACATGACCTTGTATTTGTATCTCTCTAATTTTAAGGTAATGTTTGGTAGATACTAGAAGTTTTTTCATCTGTATAGAAGTCATTTTTTGTTTTTTTTTTTAATCTTTTGGAATTGATTGGTTCTCAAGCATTTTTTTTTATGAAACCAACACAAATTATTGGTAGGAATTATAGTGAAGCCCTTTGAGGGAATGGAAGGGAGAGACATCCTTGCTCAAACAATTCCTTTGTGAAAATGCCTACTAAAATCATGGTGAAGCACCTTAAGAAAACAAAAATGGTGGAAAAGGATTGGAAATAACTTTGCAAGAAGACTAGGGGGCAACATTCTTACTGGTTATAGAAGTAAGTTGTGAGAGCAGCGTTCTTCCAAAGTGTTTGGACGGCCAACGAAAGTTGGCTAGAAACTTCCTTTTTCACGAGAAAACTCACATCTGGGCTCCTCACAGAAGAAAGTGTGGAAGTCAGCTTGGAGATTTTTCCTTTTTTTTTCTAATCATTCATTGAAGAGTTTTAAATTGAAGAAAAATTCTTTAAGTACATGTCACACAATACAACAAATCAAAGATTAAAATATTATTTAACCTCTTATAAATATAAATTTTTTAACTTAATCTTTATTTGATTTTCATTCTTGATTTAATCTTTAATAGGTTCAATTTTTTTTTAATTTATCTATTGTAAATGAAAATTTAGAAATTTAAAATTTTATGTGATATTATTCAATATTTTTATAAATATTAAATATAATTTATATAAGAATATTATAAGTTTATATGGATTAAAAAATATATAAATGATAAAAAAAGAATACATTAAAGTAATTATTTTATATCCTTATTTTTGAATTAAAGTTACAAATAGGTTCATAATATCAAGGATGTTATATAAACGTTAAAAGGCACTAGATCAGATTTTAGATTTTCATATCATTAATTTTATTAATAAAATTAAAGATAAATAAATAAAGAAATTAAATAAAATAAAATTAAATATATGAAAAATTAAATCTAGAATAAAAAATAAATAAGAATTAAATTGAAAAAACTTACATATATGAAGGACTAAAATAATATTTTTATCTTAAATCAATTACAAATTTATATGTGCAATTATATTTATATAGAGTAAAACACACTGTCCTTCCTTATAGTTTGTCGAGAATATGCAAAGAAAATCAACACTATTATCTTTTGAAACCAAAAAAAATATTACATTTAACTCATTTTTTAATTGACGGTGGTCAATATTGTCTGGTCAATAAATTTGTTGCTTTATTGATTAAAATATGTCAATTCTATCCCTTATCAATTGTTAAAACATATGATTCAAGAACGGAAACCGTTAGATCACGTTTAGTTTAAATATTTTCTATTTTCATTTTCAAAGAAAATATGAAATAAAGTTAAAAATATGTTTGGATTAATTTTATTGAAAATATTTCTTAAAAATATTTTCTAAAATAGATGGAAGACTGAAAATGAAAAAAAAATTATTTTTATTATTTTTATTTTTAAAAGTTAAAAATATGATGACACTATTATAAATATATTGAGTTTTATTTTCTGCCTAATGTTTGAAATAGTGTCGAAGTTGGGAGGTTGAGGAAAATAAAATCTATTTTATTAAAAATATTAATATACATATAAATACTATTATACTATTGTAAATATTTCCTTACTTGTCCAGCCTACAGTTCAATGAATCGGTGAAAGGAACCATCTTCCATTGATGCGTTTTGTCATGGAAAATAATTTTTTTAAAAAAATTATTTTTTAAAAAATAAATTAATTTTTTACTATTTAAATAATATAAAAAAATAATTCATCTATAAAGACAAGTTATTTTTATTAAAAATATTAATATACATATAAATATTATTTTTAAAGTTCATAGGATAATTTATCCAAAAGACAAATTTTATGTGAATAAAGTGTACTTTTCCTTATTTTTATATTGGGTGTTTCCTGAAAAATAATTTTTTTCCCCTCCAAATGAACAGAAAGTGGAAAAATAGTACATTGCTTGATAAAAATGTAAACCTAACCATCAATACAACAAACAATAAGCTTAAAATAGCTAAAATGATAAACTTCTCAAAAAGTCATTCAGTTTTTTTATTGTGAAATCGGTTGTGTACCCAAACAGACAGGCGGTTGGAAGTTATGATTTGGCAGTCCCTGGAACTTAAATATATAATTAAAAATAAATAATTATATGGAATCATTATAATCTATATATAATTTTAATTTATAATATAGGTGAAATTATAAGTATCATAAATTAAAAAAATATATTTATATTTTGCAATTATTTTTAATGTCATCTTATACTTTAGAATCGTTGTTAGAATCAGTTCATTATTAATTATATTAAATATATCCTTTTTAATATAAGTAATAAAAAGTCATTTACTTATGCATCTTTCATTCGATCATATAATTAATCCCTTATAATCTTCATTGCGGAAATTGTTCTATCCACATTTGTTGTAATCACAGGTAAAATGTTCCTTCCATATTTGAACTTTAATATAATGTTAGAAAAATCATTAATATGTGTTTCAATATTTCAATTGGATGAAATTTAAAAATCAGCAGATATATTTTAGATGGTAGTTATAACATATATAATAACACGCGATTCTAAGGAGACCAATAAAAACATATGTCTAGCCTAGAATACACGTTACTTTGCCGTTATTGGCATGCCACTTACCATAATATTTTCTATCAATCAATCTCAATGAGCTATTGAAGTTTAAATTTAAAAAAGAAAAATATAATTTACTCATATATGATATAACCTTAGTTTTAATTTATCAACATGTGGTTTAAAGTGTTTAAAAAGACAATCTATTATTTGTATTGTAAATATTTTGTCAACTTATGTTGATTTTTTATCTAAATTTAATAGGATTTGTTATATATAAGTTACGTGTTTGATTTCTTTTCTCTATTAAATTGAAACTTGATTTTTATTATCTCTTCTTTCATTTTTTCCATAATTTCAAACCCTAACATCTATTTGGGTTCCTAGTTGACATTGCTTTCAATAGAATCAAGGACATGCTTTATTCCTCAAATTAGAACAAGACATCATGTTTTTTGCCACTGTAATTTTACAATTGTTTGTAAGATGTCATGATAGCCTACAAGTTTTGATAGAAGATTTTTTACTTGACAATCCATAGATATGTTTATAGGATATCATGATAGTCCACGAGCAAGGCATAAGATTCTTTATCTTTAGTAGTTCAATCAATTCTTTTATAAGTAAAAGACTTTCACACTCTATAAATCTTCATCAAAAGTTACAATCAATTCGTTCCTTTTTTTCTAGGTTGTATTAAAGAAATTTTGTAAAAAAAAAAAAGATAGATTTTTATTTAAGATTTATGTTTTGTGCCAAAGAAGAAAATGGAAATAAGGTGAAATTAATATTTAATTAGAATTAATAAAGGAGTATATAATTAGCAAATTCTATTAGATTTGCATAAAAAATTAATATTAGTGGACAAAGAATTAATGACACAAATCATAATTACCATTTTTTTTACACTTTAAATCACATGTGAGTAAATTGAAACTCGATCCATACTAAAAATGAACAATGTGTATTTTTCCATATTTAAACACCTTCCATTCAATTATCATATTTTTTGGAAGACATTGAAAGAAGTTCGTTTGTATATATCTTATTTTTTAAATCTTTTAAAAAATAAGTTATTCTCAAAATCTTTTTTTTTTTTTGGATTTTAAAAGTACTTTTATGAGAAGAAAATATCCAAACAAATTATAAATGAATTTGATATTGACATTTACAAAGAACTTTGGGCCTTGGGCTAATTCTTCAGTCCTTTACCTACTACAGATCGGCCATCACAACATGGAGATTGATGGCTCTTTGGGCTATATTTGTCAGTTCATATACAAGTGTTGAGCCCATTACTTGATTTAAATACAACATCAGTTCAGTATACCTTGAGACGACAAAATAGAAACCTATTCCATTTTCTTTTATCTTTCAACGCATGTAAGTCCATTTTTTTAAAAAATTAATGAAGATAATTTTAGATTGCTATACACACTTGAAATATATATATATATATATATCTGGTAAGTTTTATAAATTTTTTTTTTTACCTCTTGCAACATTTTTTTAAACAAGTTTTAATGTTTTCATAAAAAGTAAAATTTTCAAATGCTTTTTCTGTTGCAAATTTGAATAATAAAATTTAAAATTTTCTACTTTTATTATCTATAAAGTTCATACAAAATTAAAACACTTGATAATAAAATTATAAAAAGTATAAAAGTTATGTTTTCATAAAATTTAAAATAAAAAGAAACAAAAAAGAACTGTTTTGAGAAGCATTTTTATATAAAAAAAAATTGCACTAATGATAATACTTTATTTATATGAATGCCAATTGTCTCCTAAAAAACATATAGCATATTACAAAAGATTGGAGATATAGAAAATAAAAGGCATTTTCATCCATGTCTTTTTTTCAGGAATATATCTTCTTTCACTTTCTTGATTTATTTATTTTTCATTCACGCCCTCTCATAAATAAATGAGAATCATAATTTTAAATCTCAACTGCTTATGATTTTAAAATCTAAAATTCTAAATTTTAAAAAATAAACGTAAAAGTATGAGTGTAACGTTGAAAAGGACTTGAAGGGAGGTTGAATTGTGAGACAGAGATTTATTATCTTCTTTTTGTTTGGCAACAAATATTTCTGGACAGACGTGGCAGGGGCCCCCTTTAGGCTCATTAAATCAAACCCATTTGATTGTGAGATTCCAAGACAAAAGTTAGAATTGATTTTGGTGATTAGCCCAAAAGGGTTCGTTTATCCTTACTTTGAAAGTTGAAACACATTAATTTGACTACTAGTGAAGGGTGATTGGATGGCCTCCATTTTATTTGTTTTGTTATATTACATTTCGATTTATAAATTAGACATTTAATAATTATCTAGTAAAACTCTTTACGTTATGGTTTAAGTGAGTTTGTTCGTCTTTTTCTTGTCATATCATGAGTTTAAATACCATAAACACACATTTGAAAATTGTACCGATGTGGCCTCTAGATTTATGCCCAGTTCAAATTGTCAAAAGTAGTTGAGGAGCCAATTAATTATTTATTTTGTCTTTATCATTTGATTTAATTTATTTGATTGTTAATGTTTATAGTTAACTCTTTGCTGCTATTTACTTAAAAATTTTTGTTACCACTTATCTTCCATGATAAATGATTACTAATGTTTGTAGTTTAAATGTGACATGATATTATAAGAATCCTAAAACATCCAAATGACATGATAAAATATCATTTGATTTGCACATGATAAAGATGGTGTTTTATAAGTGATTTTTGTATAAATTTAATTTATTGTGAACTTAAATTAAGAAATAAATACAATAATATATATATATATATATATGAATCTTATGTGTGCTAAAAAGCGCCACAAATATTATGTTTATGTGGCTATTTGGATGCTTGATGAATCCAATCACACAAAAGATTTTCTTGTGTTTTATGGTTTATATGCTGCCATGTCACATTAAAATCGCAAGCATAAACATATTATTTCCTGTGGGATAAGTTGTAACAAAAATTTCAAAATAAACATGAGCAATAAATTAATCAAAAATTAAAATAAATTATAAATTACAACTAAATAAAGCATAAGGACAAAATTGCTAATTATAGCAAATTATATATATGAAATATCTAATTAACAAAAGAAAAGTTCACATTATTAAGAATCAATGGGTGGGTTACCATTAAGTTTTGTTGTATTAGTTACTTTTTTTTTTCTGTAATAATTGGATAGTTTCCTTTTTAGTTTTTTCCTCTTTAACAGAAAACCAATTGATTATAATAAGGATTGGAATATGACTCATGTTCTTAATTAGAATGCTCAAGTAAACCCTTGAATAATTGATATGCTTATCTCAATATGTCAGTCATATTATAAAAATTTTAAAAGTGTAATTAAACATAAAAAAAACCATAATATTACAAAAAATATATATATAATTTGAACAGAAAACTGCATTCAAAAAATATGAAAATTTTATTCTAAATCGTGTTCCAGATGAAAAATAGTTCGTCGACAATTTTGAAACAAAATTTTGACGTCTCTCTAATTGAAATTTCATATCAAAAAAAGGAAAAAATTCTCAAAATTTGAAACAAAAATTTCTGTCTCAAACTACTTCTTTTTTGCAAAAAAATTTGAAACGGAATTTTTCGGCTCAATTATTTTTTCAAAATTTTGGGACGGAAATTTTTGTCCCAAATTTGGAAAAAAAGTTTTCCTTGATCTTGCTACAGAAAATTTCATTTCAAAATATAACAATTATTTTTTATTTGAAATTTTGAGATGAAATTTTTATCCTAAAATTGATTTTTTTTGAAAAAAA
This sequence comes from Saraca asoca, assembly GCA_026873985.1. NCBI lineage: Eukaryota > Viridiplantae > Streptophyta > Magnoliopsida > Fabales > Fabaceae > Saraca > Saraca asoca. The sequence continues at coordinate 10,186 of JANHAO010022681.1, forward strand.
TTTTAATTTAAATATATTTCAAACATTAGCGGTAGATGAAAATGTTATAAAAAAAGAATAGAAAAAGATATAATTAATAAATAATTTAATAATAGACTTACTTAAATAACTCTTTGATTTCTCATAGCATATGGAGAAAATAAAAATAACATATAATATATAAAAACATAACAAATATGAATCCATAACAAAAAATTTTTTGGCCTTCAGTCTAAGTGTTCTTTAACTTCTATAACAAAAGACTAACAAACACTCATTATTAATTTCAACAAAAATAAATAAATTTTAAAGAGAAACAACAATTTGTAAAAAAGGGCATAATATTTTCATTTGTATGAGCAATTAAATGAGTAAAATTCTTACCAATATACTTAATAAATAATATATTAACGTAAAACACTTTAAATCACATTATATATAAAGAGAGATGATAAAGAAAAGAAGAGTAAATAAGAGAAAGAAAATACTAAATGAAAAAAGCAAGAGTTTGGAAAAACATCCATATATGAGATTTTGGGATAGAAAATTTTGTCTCAGCGTCCTACATACCATTTCAATGAAAGGGTTTGGGACGGAATTTTCCATCTCAATTCCATGTTGGGACGGATTTTTCAACCCCAAATATTTTTATGTTAAACAAATAATAATAAATTTCATCCCAATTTAAAATTTAAAATTCTTGTCCACTTTTTACAACAAAATTTAGGATAAAAGTTTTAAAAATTTTATAATTTTGAAAATTTTAAAGACAGGATATTCAGTCCCAATATTGTTTTTTAAAAATAAAAAATATTTTATCTTAAAATCTGCCCTAATTTCAAAATTTGAATTTTTTGGAATAGAATTTGAGACCGAAATCTAATAAAAAAATTTAATTTTTTTTTTAATTAGGATAGAATTTGTTTGGGACGGAATTTCTGTGTCAAATACCGTCCCAATTTTTGGAAGCTTTTTTTTAAAAAAATTAATGAAATTTCATTGCAATTTTGTCTCTAATTATGATAGAAAACATTTCATCCCAAATTTTCATGATAAAATTAATTTTTTTCTCGTAGTGTAATCAATTTTTTAATGTATAATTGAGTATTAAAAATTTTAATTGTCATAGAAAAGAAAACACTTGATATGTTAGGAATTTTGAAAATTATACAATAGTTAATTGGATTAAGGATAAGAAAAAATATATCCACTCATAATATAATTTCAATTTACTTTACCTACCTGCAAGTAAGAATTTCCATTTAACTTTTAATATCTAAAGAGTATGAAAAGAATAATTAATACAATAAAGAACGAATTAATTAAGAAAATAAATTTGTTACCATACTTTATCCATCATTAAATAAGTTGCTACAATATTCATTTTATATTTTGAAAATATCAACATTGGCAGACTAATAATTTTTTTGGATGGTAGGACCATGATTTTAACCTGTAAAACTCATGATAACATCGAGATTGCAAGGGTAATATGAACTTTTTCACAAATGGCCAAACTCGGCAGTTGTCTTTGTAGAATTATTAGATCGTAATTTCAAAGTCAGAACCCGAAAAAGAGAGTGTCTTTTTAAAATAATACACACAACATAGAGGCAAGCAGGTCCCAATCGCCCAACTATTTGACTTTGGAAAAGGCAAATTTGTTACACCGTAAGGAGTGATAGATGCTTAAGGAGTTGCTTAATTTAAGTAATTCACCTTAAGTAATTTATCCTACTGTGAAGCAATCAAAAAATTTCAACTCAACATCACAATTGCTTATTAAGCAACTGAATCTTAACATAAAAAATATTAAAAAATTTAAACCCAACTGACTGCATCCAATTGTTTTTTGTGAATTGCGGCAATCAAAGCTTCTCTCCCTCTCTTTCATTATTTTTAATATATTATTATTAATTAAAATTTCTTATATATTTACTTATTTTTCATTCAAAATTAAA
>JANHAO010022682.1:0-12125 GCA_026873985.1 Saraca asoca
TAATAATTATAATATATATATTTATAAATAAGTATAATATTTTTTAATATTTATAAATATATCCCTATATTTTTATTATTTACATGTATCTCTACGTGTCGATGTCTTATATTTTTTGAAAATATCGTATCTCTATATTTGTATCTATATTTTTCTGTGTCTATGTATCGGTATACGTACAATATAGATAAAGTGAGGAAGAAAAAAGGGAGGGGTCATTCTTTGCCATATATTTTGGTTACAACCCATTGTGCGGCTTTAGTCACGTTTCACACGAAGTAATTTTAATGGTTAAATCAACAGACACTTTTCAAAATGTATATATTTTTAAATTTATCGAACTTTATTCACTCAAATTTGAAAAGACAACAAAGAAAAAGAAATTGGTTACGGAAATATTGATATCAACGTCAAGCACGTTTTAAAGATCAACATCTCTAATCCACAAATTAAAGTCAAACAACACCAGATTTTTTTCTTCTCATTGATCACGTCACTAACATTTGTTATTCTTAATTATACGTAGTCATTTTCTGGTAACCCACTAAAAAAAGTAAACATTTTTCCTATAATTTTTCTATAAATATTTTCCACAGGTTTTATAATTTTTTTTTCCAAAATACAGTAACTCTTTTTTTTTTCCCACAAAGGCTAATAAATTTTTAAAAATTTATGTATTTCAAACTTATTGATGGGGTCATAATTGTACATAAAATCTAAAGATTGACTTTATACCAAGCATCACTTTTATACAAGATACATGGCTTATTTTACACAGTTTTGACCATGAGATATATATTTTAACGGAAATATTTTGATATGTATTAAGAAATTTTATGAATTTTTATAGAAATTTAATATAAATGACATCAAAGTAGTAATTTTTATATAAAATTTTACAAATTTTGTTATAAAAAGTTATAAGCATTACATATGACAAATACACCAAAAGATATAGCTTTATTATTCAATTTACATCAAAATTGTTTTTAATTTTTTTCATTTTTATATATAAATTACATCTTTCAATAAAAATATAGCAAAAAGTATAAATTTTCTAAAAAATTACAGTATATTCTGGTACATATTTTTTTGATTACGGATGGAAGTGTTATTTCAAATGTTTATTTCAGTTGATATCAACCCTTACCGGGATTTTTTTGGCAAAAAAAAATAAAAAATCACAGGTTTGTCTTACTTTTTGTTTTTTTTTTTCTGGGCCACCGACTCGTTGGAATTCTTGACAATAGAGTACATGTTATGATTGTCTCTGTGAGGATTCCATTGGCCCATTCTACTTTCTTTGTGTTGGGCTAAGCATTTAAAGTGGATAGCTTGTTTGGGCCAACTAGCGTGACGAAAACATTCATAAACCCAAACTTGATTCTCAGTCCATTTCATTCTTTCAATTGGAACAATTCAAGGCATGCATCAAAGAATTCAAACCAAAATTACAGAAAAACAATTTGAAACCTAAATTACCAGAAGAACAAACTGAAAACAAATCTAGGATTCCTGCTCTTTCTAGGTGACAATGGCATTATCCGAAGATAACAAAAATCAAATTGTGGATGAAACATCACCAACTCGACTAATAACCATTATTATATATGTTAAGATCTTGATCGAATTCTATTTTTATAAAATAAGATAATTTTTTTTTATGTCTTCATCTTACATACATTTAAATTTTGATTAAATAAGAATTCTAATAACCCTTAGTCATTGGAGATGGTCGTTTTACCTTAGCATTCAGTGTTGCAAGAGGCCTTATAAAAAAGGGGGGATTTTAGCTCTCACATTATTATCAACCAAATTTTGTGATGTTATAGAAATCAAAGCCAATCTTGAAACCCTAGACTTTGAAGATTTTGCAGGTGCCTTTAAGTGGGCATTTCAAATTTGAACTGACAAATGCCAAAAGGTGAAAAAATCACATCACTAAATCTCCGGTTAAAAATAATAGGATAAGAGAAAAAGCTAAATATACTTAGTTTGAATCTAACTAGATATGCTTAAAATAGAGAATAATACATGACAAGAAGAAGAAGAATATTTGTGAAGGCTTGAACAATTTGTTTAAGTCTTAAAACCATATATATATATATATATATACACACAAATCAAGATATATTTACAATCAATTACTTGTCAATTAACCCCAATTCTAAGTTAGGGAATCAATAATTAGAATCAGCTTATAATAATTTTCTAATAAAAACATGATTCTACATACAACAATTAGGCCTATAATTAGTTCTTAACTATCAACTAGTTATTCAACACTTTCCCTCAAATTGAAGCATATATATCATATACACTAAGCTTATTACATATGTAATATACTGTTTGTCCTTAAAGAGATTTAGTAAAAGTTCTTGCCAGTTGATCAGTAGAATTAATTAAGGTTGTCACAATATCTCTTGACATAACTCTTTTATAAACAAAGTAGCAATGAATTTATACATGTTTAGTTATTTTATGAAAGACTGGATTGGACACAATATGCAAAGCTATTTGATTATCACAAATGAGCTTCATAGGTTTTGTTTCACAAATTTGTAACTCTTGGATCAATTGTTTTAGCTATATCAATTTACAAGTGACTAGAGCCATAACACAATATTTAGCATTTACACTTGATTTTGCAACTATTGTTTGTTTTTTTTACTTTTCCAAGAGTTCAGATTTCCTCAAATGAGGGCATATATCTTGAAGTGGAGCGCCTATCAATTAGAGGTCCTACCCAATTTGAATCGATGTATTTGACAATTTTAATATTTCCTCTGTCCTTATACAATAATCCTTTCCCTGGTGCTTCTTAATGTATCTGACTATCCTAATCATTTCATCCCAGTGAACATCATAGGGAGAATTCAAAAACCGGCTAACCACAATGACTACCAAGGAGATGACAAGTTTGGTAACTGTGAGGTTGTTCAATTTCCCAACAAGTCTATGATACCTCTGTGGGTCTGAATATAACTTTCTCCATATAGTAAAAGCTTAATACTAGGATCCATTAGAGTATCTATAGGTTTATAATTCAACATCTATGTCTCTTCTAAGATGTCCAAGGCATACTTTCTCTAAAAAATAACAACACGATTTCTTGACCGAGCTATTTCAGTTCCAAGAGAATAGCACAACTTTTCCAAAACTTTAGTTTGGAAGTGTTGCAACAAGTGTTGCTTCAAGTGATCAATTCTTGTTTGATCACTTCTTGCTATAATTATATCATTTACATAAACCACAAGAAATATGCAGAGTTGTGATGAAGAATGATGGTGAAAAATTGAGTGGTTAGATTTACTTTGAGTCATATTAAAAGCTTGAGCAACTTGACTAAACCTTTCAAATCAAGCCCAAGGAGATTGTTTTACTTTATATAAAGATTTGTATAGGCAACATATTATTCTACACTCCCCTGAGCAACAAATCCTAGTGATTGCTCCATGTATACTTCATCCTGTAAGTCACCATGGAGGAAAGCATTTTTGTTGTCTAATTGATGAAGAGGCCAATGTTAAATGACAATTATGGATAGAAATAGACAAATGGAAGCAATCTTAGCAACTAGAGAGAAAGTATTAGTGTAATCAAGGATAAAAATCTGAGCATAACCTCTAGCCACAAGATAAGCTTTCAATCAAGTAGCTTATCCATCAAGGCCAACTTTTACTATAAAAACCTAGCGGCATCCCATTGTGGATTTACTTTTAAGTAAAGGAACAAAGTCCTATGTGTCACTAGAATGCAAGACAACCATTTCATCAATCATAAGTTGGCATTAACTTGGATGGCAAAGTGCTTATTGCACTATCTTATGTATAGAAATAAAAGACAATGCATATATAAGATTGTGGTGGTATGTATATAAATGATGATAACTCAAGTGTGTATAAATGGGATATAGGGATTACGAGTGGAGTGAGTACATTTTCAAAGTATAATAGGAAGGTTATTTGGTGAGGCACCTTGGTTTATGGCATGTGGAGCTAATAGTGTAGAGTTTGAGCCACCTTACATATTTTCAAGATTGTCAATTTGGTAGGGTAAGGACAACTTTGATAAGTGATGATAGGTGGTTCCTCTTGAGATACATGTATATTGACAAACTCATTCGTTAAAGGATTAAAATAAAGAATTAGAAAGACTTCAAAAATAGAAGCAGAGCCAATAGAAGATTCGAACAATAGAGACTTCTTAAAGAAAGTGACATCAGTAGAAGTGAAGAAATGATTCAATGTAGGTGAATAACATCCATACTCTTTTTATAACCGAGTATATCCTAAAAAGACACATTTGATAGCTCCGGCAAAGAGAGTTTGTCTTGACTTAGAGAGAGATCATGAACAGAACAAGTACATCCAAAAACACAAGGTGAAAGCAAATATATGGGACCTTTAGGGAATAAAATAGAATGAGAAATTTAATTTTATAGAACTAAAGATGGCATATGATTGATTAAATAACATGCATTGAGAACAACATCACCCAAAAAATGAAGACGGACATTTGCATGCAATAAAACGTTCTTGTAGTTTTATCTAAGTTTCAGTTCTTGTATTGAATAATCCCATTTTGCCATTTTGAGTGATATGTGGGCAAGAAAATTGATGCAAAATACCATAAGAAGACATAAAAAATAGGTAGAAAAATATTCATGATAATTATCACTTTGTAAAATGCAAATAAATGTACCAAATTATATATGAGTCTTTGAACAAAAGGATTTAAATATTGAAAATATTAGAAATCTTTTATAAAAAAACCAGGTGCAATGAGAATAATCATTTATGAAGGTTATAAATTATCGAAAACCTAAACTTGAACTCACATGACTTAGACCCCACACATTTGAATGAACAAGAGAAAAAAAGAGAATCAGTTATGTTATCTATTTTACTAGGAAATGAAGCCTAAACATGCCTAGCAAGCTAACAAGATTCATAATCTAAAGATTGAAAACTAGAGAGACTAGGAACCATCTTCTAGAGTTTGGAAATACTTAGGTGACCCAAATAATTATAAATCAACTCTAGAAGATCAACAATAAGATAAGCTATTAAAGATATGGGTTAAAGGTAGTATAGTTTTTGTGACTCATGCCTTATACTGATTGTCTATCTCGTGCCTTGGTCTTGTACAACAAAGAAATTGAAAAGAAAAATAATAGAATAATTCAATTTGTGTGTGAGTTAACTTAGGGAAATTAAATTGAATGGACACCTTGGCATGTAAAGAACTAAATTTAAAGGAGTCTTTGAAAGAGATTCAACCATACTAACACCTTTAGGATCAATTTTAGATCCATCAACTAAAGTTATAGTGGAAGAGAATTTGAACATTGAATATGGATAATGAGTAATCGATTAACTACTATATGATCAGAAGTTCTAGAATCAAGTATTCATAGACTAATAGGTGCGGACGGGAAAAAAACTAACAAAATTACCCATTTGTACAATTGAAGAAAATGATGATTGAGCTTGTTTTGCTACCTTGAAGTGCTTGAATTGAAGAAATTCCTTGTAATTGTGATAATCAATTATATTTGATTTTTCATAAAAGAAAAGTTTAAATTTCTTGGGTTGTCCATACTTTAAAGAGGGAGAAACACCACCTCTGGAAGAAAAATTCCTTACTACATGAATAATACCACATGAACAGTATTAAAATTATGGATTAAAAATAATTAATGTCGGGAAGGGTTGGAACAATTAACAAGAGTGACACACGTTGCCAAAAAGATGAAAAGGTTCGTTGGAAAAATGTATGACAATTTGAAAAAGGAAAAAAAAGAGAGGTAGAAACAAAATTGAAACCTACTTTGATACCAACTTAAAACAGAGAATAATATATGAGAAAAAAAATATATTTGTGAAGGTTTGAGCAATTTACTTCAGCAAAGCTCTATTTATACACAAATCAAAAGATATTTACAATTAGTTAGTTATCAATTAACCTTGACAAATCCAGATCCTCAAGATTTGTAAAATGAGAAAATAATGACTAGAGTCGAAGCTTTGGATAATACTTCGATGGTCAAGTTAATGACCTTATAAGATAACATAAAAAGAGAATGAGAATGTAGACTCTTATTAGGAGTATATACCTTGATTTATATAGAGGAGTGACATATAACTGGTATTTGGGAGTTAGGCGAATTTGAATAGTTCTTAGCCCAATTGAATTGTTACGGCCAAACGGTCAAAGTCGAGTGATCATAGCCCTAGATGTTTATTTTGGGTTGTGTTAAACCCCAATTGTAGTATAGGGAATCAGTGATGAGAATAAGCCAAAAAGAAACTTAAGAATCAACCCACAATAATTTCCTAATATAAACATGATTCTTATGCTATAATTAGGCCTATAATTAGTTCCTAATTATTACCTAATTATTTAACAGATACCTTGCTTCTCTTTTACTCGATACTTTCCTAAGCTTACATTGGAACTTCTAGCTACCATTACCTATCAAAATCCAATATATATCGTGCCTATATAATAAATCACTGAACTAAGTTTTTTTTTTTTAAAGAAAAAAAGATTGAAACTTCAACTATGACAATAATATAAACTCCAATATCAACCAATAGAAACTAATTATAATTATTATTATTATTATTTTGTGATATGAGGAAGCCAAAGTTGAGAAATAGGATTTATGAGAATGAATCACTTTGGTCTTAAGATAAAGGCTCAACATAGCATGTTCTCCCAAATCATGATTGAAGCATAAAATTTATTTGATAATGACTATGAGTCATGAATATGAATTTAAGATGTTATACAATACAACTAAAGTGGTTGTACATTATGGAACTAACACAACATATTACTATCAAAGCTAAAACTGAGCTCAATATACAAACAATTGAAATATGGCTTCAAGTTCAACAAAAGCAGGATAAATAAAAAAGAAAAAAAAGGTCTAACATACAATAAAAAGGATCCTCATTTTAATGGTGAGAGCAGAGCAAAGGACATGACGGAATTGATTGTAATATTAACTTTCTAGCACTTCTTGGACTAGGAGATGATCAAAAGTCTAGAGAAGAGATTCTCTTACCATTTGAAGAAAAACTCTTGATACAAGTGATAGGAGAGCCATTACCTTAGAGAAACAAAGACATTTCATCATCTGTGGTTGTACATTATGGAACTAACACAACATATTACTATTAAAGATAAAACTGAGCTTAACATACAAACAATTGAAATATGGCTTCAAGTTCAACAAAAGCAGGATAAAAAAGAAAGAAAGAAAAGGTCTAACATACAATAAAAAGGATCCTCATTTTAATGGTGAGAGTAGAGCAAAGGACATGACGGAATTGATTGTAATATTAACTTTCTAGCACTTTTTGGACTAGGAGATGATCAAAAGTCTAGAGACGAGATTCTCTTACCATTGGGAGAAAAACTCTTGATGCAAGTGATAGGAGAGCCATTACCTTAGAGAAACAAAGACATTTCATCATCTATGGTTGTACATTATGGAACTAACATAACATATTACTATCAAAGCTAAAACTGAGCTCAATATACAAACAATTGAAATATGGCTTCAAGTTCAACAAAAGCAGGATAAAAAAGAAAGAAAAAAAATGTCTAACATACAATAAAAAGGATCCTCATTCTAATGGTAAAAGCAGAGAAAAGGACATGACAGAATTGATTGTAATATTAACTTTCTAGCACTTCTTGGACTAAGAGATGATCAAAAGTCTGGAGACGAGATTCTCTTGCCATTGGGAGAAAAACTCTTGATGCAAGTGATAGGAGAGCCATTACCTTAGAGAAACAAAGACATTTCATCATCTAGAATGGCTTGGAAATGCTTTTCAAATTTTGGCTAAGACTGAAGAATACTATGTTTCCCCAATTTTTGGCTGGAGTACAATGAAGAAATTGATGTGATAGTAATGACTAAGATTATGGTAGTTTCCTTTTGATGAAAATGGCAATGGAACCAATAATCTGTCACGTAAAAATGAATGATCAGTAATGGAACTGGAACATCAATATTATCATTTTAGCAAACAAGAAGTCTATATGGCTAACCTAAGAATGTGTAATGGTGCTATCAGAAGGGTAGATTTTGGATAGTCTTCACTATTCTATAGAGTTGTCTTGGCCACAAATTTTTACAAGCTTCTGCTTCTTCTTCTAGTTCACCTTCAACTCCTATAGAAGAAGAACCTGAATTAAAGAACAAAATTGACATCAAACAAAAGGAAAAGTATCGTGCACAATAATTAAGTTTTAACAGACATAAGGATTTGCAAGTTAAAATAGCCAAAACTTAGGTAAAGTTCCTTGTGTGTTTGTCATCAAGTTCCCCATTCAAATTATGACATTTGTATTGATTACCCTACTAATTATCATTTTGGATTTGATTTTTGATCGTTAGCTATTATAGTTATAATTATTGATGGTAATTAGTAGGGTAATCAATATACATGTCATAATTTAAATGGGGAACTTGATGGCAAACAAGTAAGGAACTTTACTTGGGTTTTGTTTGGTTAAAATTTGATAAAGCAAATTAGATGGATATGGTTTAGAATGTGTTAAGATAATTCATGAGTAACCTCTGGGAACACTTACCATTCTTTCTACCATAAGCATTCTTGCACCTTTCACATCTAGAGCTAATAAAGCAACTAACAAACACCCTTCAAAAGAAAACCTCATTAGTAAGTTAATAAAACAGAAATTAGAGACATACATGATAAAACAAGGATGAAAACTTGACAGCTTTCATAATATTTATTCATGCAGTTTGATTTCCTATAGTTGCATTTCCTTTTATGTTGTGTTGAAGTTAGATTTTTATTGAGGTCAATCTGAGAAAAAAATTAATACAAGATACATTTTGGATCAATTTTCCACAAGTAAACAACAAATTTGATCTTTATTTTCTAACCCCAATTTCAGGTACTGAATCAGAAGAACTTCTAATGACTGTAGGAGCAACCAAAAAAAAAAAGAAGGGTTGTAGGGCTCAATCTACTTGCAAGTTCCTAATATAGTATCTTTGTGAATATACTTGTTAAAGTGGTCATGAGAGGAGTAGGGATTTATGCAAAAGACACTAACATTGAAGCACTCACAGTAGTTGATGAAAAAGAAAAATAACATAAGAAATAGATGAAGAGAATCAATATGAAAGTTTTAAATAATAATTCTATTGTTCTTATTTATAATTATCAAATATTTATTTCACTACAACATGAATATGTCGAGTAAACAAATTAACCACAAAATCTAAAGAAAATCAACATACCTATTAGGAATAGTTACAAAAGAAATCAAAGTTTTTCAAGTGGAAGGCACTTTTTAACTTAGGAAGGCAAAAATGTAGTAGACTTACATTAATTGGCATAGTTTTTGTAGCTATACTCAAAATTGGTTGAGTGACAAGTGTTGTAAGCATGTTTTAAAATTGAGGTCGCAACAAGTGTTATTCCTATTATGGATGCAATACAATGGATGTGGTAGGCAACATAACCATAACACCTAGCAGTTATAGTTAGTTTTGAAATTAGTCATTGTAGTTACGGTTGTAGTTCATTGTGACCACAATTGATATACTGTTAAGAGAGAAGAAAATATGAAGCTATGCTTAACAATAAGACAGACATATGTATTTATAATGAAAATATGTACATCAAGTAAGATTGAAATAGAGTTCTAATAGATTTATAACCTATTGATCTATTTGGATTTATCACTTATCCTACCTAGGCTTATCATTTATCTGATCTAGACTTATCACTTAACTAACTAAATCACTTAACTAACTAATTTACTAGCACATTAACTAACTAATTCACTAACACTCCCCCTTAAGTGGGAGTATAGATATCAAACATGTTTAGGTTGTTACAAATATCATCAACCCGTTTTCTTAAAAGTGTCTTAGTAAATAAATCAACAAGTTGATCTCCAGTTCTAATATGTCTAAGATCAATAACCCCTTCTTGGAGTTTCTGCCTAACAAAATAACAATTAACCTCTATATTCTTTATTTGCTCATAAAGGAATGGATTTATAGCAATGTGAGTAGCAACCCGATTATTACACCATAATTGCATATTTTCAGAGGACTTAATCCTTAATTGATGAAGAAGGTAAGAAACCTACACACGCTCAGATATAGCATGAGCTGTAGCCTAATCTTCAAATTTTGCATTTGATCAAAATACAACAACTTGTTTCTTGTGTTTTCAAGATACAAGATTCCCATCAACAAACACATAATATCCTAAAATAGATCTTCAATCTATAGAATATCCTGCCTTGTCTGCATCAGAAAAGCCTTTTATGCTATAGTGGCCATGATTTTTGTATAAGATTCCACACCTAGGTGCCTTCTTGAGATATTTTAGGATGTGTATAATTGCATCCCAATAAGAGGCTTTTGGAGAATCCATGAACCGACTTACTACACTTACTGGGAAAGTAATATCAGGCTTGGTGGTAGTAAGATAGTTCAATTTCCTTACTAACTGTTTGCATTGTTTTGGGTTTTTAGTAGTTCTCCGTCTTCCAATCCAAGCTTAATATTTAGAATCATAGAGGCATCACATAGTTTGGTCCCAAGTAATCTTGTTTCATTCAAGAGATCAAGCACATATGTTCTCCATGATAAAAAAATTCCTTACTTATTTCAAGAAATCTCAATGCCTAAGAAATACCAAAGTATTCTTAGGTTTTTAGTTTGAAATTTGATTTGAAGAAAAATACTCAATTTTGAAATGCCTAAACTATCATTACTAATAATCATAATATCATCCACATAGATAGCTAGAAGAATACAATCTGAATTTGATTTTCTATAGAAGATAGAATGATCTTGTTCATTTTTCTACATCACAAATTCCGTGGCCACATTACTAAATTTTTTGAACTAGACTCAAGGAGACTATTTCAATTTGTACAAAGAATTTTTTAATTGGCATCCTTTTTCCTTTTTATATTTCCCCTTAGTAACAAAATTAGGTGGTTGATCCAGATGCACTTCCTTAAGTAGATCACCTGTAACACCCGAAAAATTAAGAAAAATAAAAAGGGAAATTTGAAATCTGAAAGGACTAAACTGAAATTTTGATAGGGACTAAATTGAAAAGTTTAAGTTTCGAGTGGGGCAACTTTGGAAATAAGAGAAAGTTTGGAAAAAAAAAATTTGGTTGGTAACCTGCCCAGTAGGTTGCCAGGTTTCTGGGCTCATTTTATATGAAGTATCTAGAATTTTCGGGAGGAAGCAGGAGGAGAACCCCGCAAGCCCCCGACCCCATCCCCTCTCCGTCGTCTCTTTTTCACCGTTGCTTGGCTCTTCTCCAGTGCGGCGCAGGCCGACGTCTGTCCCGTCGTCTTCAGTATCTGTTTTGGCTAGTGAGAGCTGGCAACTTCCTTCGGCTTCGACGGCTGCAGGGATCGATTGGACAGAAGCTTCCCCGTCGGAAATGGCAGCTCCGGCACCGAAGTCATGTGCGGTGAGCCTTCCTCGTCCATAAACTCCCTTTTCGGCGTTCCCTTGGGCCAGACGGAGGATTACAGCAGCTGGACTTCTATGGTTTCTCCTGTTCACAGCTGGTTCGGCTAGTATGAGTTCTGGGTCGCCGGTGGCACGCTGGCCGACAACGAGCTGGGGTCAGGACCTCTGAGACTCGGTGAATAATCGTAGATCATCGAATTTATTTTATAGCAACTCTATAGTTGATATTTAAGGATATGGTGTTAAATACTTTAAAACAATATAGTTTGTTCAATAGCCTCTACAGGCTTAATGGTAGCATACCAGCTCCGGCCGAACTGGGTATTAATAGTTCAGACCCTTGTGAATAATTATAGAACAAAAGATTTATTCCGTAGTAATTGGTTTAATAGTTGTCAAGATATTTGTGTATAAGTGTAAAGATGAATAGTGGCTGAATTTAAAGGGTATTACTATAAGATTGCTTCTAAATGTCTTCTGAATAGTTATAGAAATGGAAAGACTAGAATTTGGGGGATATAGTAATTTGATTGTGAAGGAGTAAATTATTGTGTATATGTGTGATAGTTGTGGTTTGCTAAATATTGAATGAGTCCTGACTATGGTGTGGTTTGTT
>JANHAO010022683.1:0-12130 GCA_026873985.1 Saraca asoca
TTATTTCTTTATTTATTTTCTTTCTTTAAATTTCTTCTTCTATTCTTCTTTATTTCTTTTCTATTCCTTATTACTTTCTCTTTCTTTCAATAAATTTGGATAATTAAGTTACAAAGATTTTGGTAATTAATATGAACTTCTCTGTGGGATCGACCTATATTTGCCAGTACTAGCTATAGCTACGCCGTACACTTGCGGATATTTAAACAATACATCAAGTGGTAAAGGTAACAAAAAAGCAAAATCAAAGACCTGCTCTTCTTTCTTGTATACTTTATGGAAGTGACACCCAAGCATGGATCTCTCTATCTTCGGGGAGGATGCCATTAAAGAAGTAAAGGGTTTCGAAAGGAGGGCTACAAAAGCTATATGGGCTTCTTCTTCTAGCAAAGGTGCAAGGTCCACTAGTGAGGACTTTCCTACTGAGGGAATTCGGAGAGAAAGTGATCCACAGATCATGAAAGCTCCTGTCGACCAAGGAAAAGATAGTCTACCTACTCACAAGACAGTCCTTCCTAAGCTCCCGTGAACTAGGTCTCTTTGGATAAAGTTTTGTAATCTTGTATTTCATTTCTAAATCTTGTATCTGATTATGAACTTCTTATAAATTTGCCTCGTTGAAAAAGATATAAAATTTTTTCCATTTTGAACCATATCTAATGCTTTAAGGAGAACGATATTTAGGCCATCATAGTTAGTTCCATGCGAACCACAACTCAATGATCGTTGAGTAAAACAAATGTTTAGTAAGTCAATCAACCTTAGATAATAACAATAAAGAAGAGACTTACATTAATAGATTTGAGTCGATTAATCATATTAAAGGATATGTGCCTCGCCAAGCGACCAATCAATCTTATTGGGGCATCTCAATTATCATGAAGTCACATAAAAGCTACAAGAGATAGGCCGCATGAGAACTGCGAGTAATAAGTTGCATGAGAGCTGTGAACAACAGGTCGCATAAGAGCTGTGCTTTTAGCTATAAAGCTAACAACAATACCAGAATGAACCCTAGGGGGTCTCAACTCAAGAGCTAGCAATTATCTGCATGCATATGGTGGCCAGGTGCTAGAATAAGGCCAATCTTGTGCCCAAGGCGATCTTGTAGCCAAGTGGTAATCTTGTTATCAAGTGGTAATCTTGTTGCTAGGTGGCTATCTTGAAGCTGGGTGGTTATCTTGTAATCAAGTGATAATCTTGTTACCGAATGGCTATCTTGTAGCTGGGTGGTTATCTTGTAACCGGGTCAGGTCATGCATGCTTGGACTTAATCGGTTCCAAGAATGGCTTACCTCACCTGCAAGGTGACTCACTGAAATTTCATGCAAGGATTAGTATAGGAATTCAAACTATTTTCATTAATTTCTAAATTATTTTACAAAATTGAAAATGGTCCATGTTATGGATGCCTGTACATAATCAAGATCTCGTTAGGGGTGCTAAAGTTATTATCGTGAGGGCTTCCTCATATACTCTCGCAAGCAACCCTCTTTGATGAGGTCTTCTATGGCATCCTTGAGTGTCTAACACTTCGAAGTATTATGCCTGATTCCATTATGGTAAGTGCAGAACTTGCTTTTGTTGCCTCTATACCTATTAGAAGTCATGAGGGGTGGAGGCTTTCTGAAGTTCTCTTTATCTTTTTTAGTAGCAAAAATCTTGCCTTGGGTATCTGAGAGGTCACTATAAGTTTCATAATGATCTTGATGTTAAGGCCATTCAGTTCTGGCCCTCTTTGTGGCTTAGCAACCAAAGTTATTACCTGGTTCCCTTGTTTGTGCTCACTACTCCCCCTCTTGTTCCTACTATAGGCATTCTTCTCGTTTCTCTGATCGGGTTTCTTTAGACTAAAGGTCTCTTCCCATCTGACTTCCTTAGTGGCTCGCTCATAGAAATCACTGAGGTCTTTCACCAAGGACTTGTATATATCTTCATACAGTTTCCTATCTTTGTGAAGTCCTACTAAGATTGCTATGTGGATGCTTTCATTTGATAGGTTTTCCATATTGTCAATCTCATGCCTGAATTGAGCAATGTAGTCTTTCAAAGATTCATCGTTTCACTAGAAGATTGTTGTGAGGTGGCAAGGTAGTGCGAGTTGCCTCTTCTGCGATCCATATTGATTGATGAATTTCTTTTAGCATCCTTCCCAGCTACTAATGCTAAGCACTGAGAGATTTCTAAACCACGCCCATGGTACTTCCCAGGGGGTTGCTAGGAAGACGCAACATTTAACCAGCCGACTGGTTGTTTGAAGATCCATCTGGGCATTGAACACGTCCAGGTGGTCATACAGGTCGTTGGCCCCATTGTATGGCAAGATGCAAGGGATCTTAAATCTACGAGGAAAAGATTCCATTTGGATCTCCTTAATGAATGGGATCCTTTCCTTATAATGAACTTGGAGGTCCCGGACCGTAGGTCACTTTTTAAGCTGCTACACCTTTTGTAGTAACTCTTCAATCATAGGGTCATGAGTCTTGGGCCGATGGCTGGAAGATCGATGGTTCTCTGAATCCTTCTAGTTATAGGAATGGTGGTCATGATTTAAGGCCTTGTGCATAACCTGACTCGAGCTTTCCCCTTGTCATAACTTCTCATGTCACTAATAGCTTCCATCATTACTCTTGTGAGCTTTTGGGGTCTCTGTCCTTAACTGTGAATTGTGTGAGGGAACAGACCCGACTTTATGATGCTTCTCTTTAAAAGGTTTCTCCTGTTGTGCTCCTGGCTGCCGAGGTCCCCCTCTGAGCATTGTAGCTTCAACTTATTTTTGTGTGCCTTAGGCTTGTGCATGAGCCAATGCCCTAACCACATCAATCAACTCTTTCATTGTGTTTTCAAGCACCTCTTAATGCTAACACCATGTTTGAACTCTGTCATTCTCGGGAACAGCAAGCTGATGAGGAGTTGTTGGTGCCATATCAGCAACAACGTCCATTATGGGGGTGGTAGGGGTGCCCGTAGCAAAGAGGGCAAAGCCCCCTAATGTTAACCTTTATTGTTCTATAGGATCATTTGGTTGGCCAACAGTGACACCGATGCTCTTAGCGGTTCTTCCTCTTGCCATTGTAGCTCAGGAATGAATCAAAGAGAGAAGATGCAGCTGGGACCCTCCTTCTAGCATCAAAATGTTGACAATAAAATTTGGTTCTGTGGACCCAAATCTTAGTTAATGAGACAGTCCTTGAAATCCCCAAGCTACAAGTAGAGAAATGCAAATAGAAACATGTAAACAAAGAGAAAAGGAAGGAAAAGCAATGAACACTAGAGCTTTTAACGTGGTTCAGCTAAAGCCAGTTTGGCCCCTATGTCCATGATTATTTTATTTGCTAAAAATAATGGTTTCTCTGTTCAGTCAGATACAGTTACATTGTTCTCTTACTATTCTTGCAAAGTTTCTACATATATCTCACTATCCCTATTATAATGATTCCCCATTATTTATAGAGATAAAAGAGGTTACAAGAGTAATTTTACAGTTTATAAATCTATTATATCAGTTGTTGTGGATAATTAATGCTAGGCAGCTCTCTATCATCCTATAGGAGGTTGATGCATAAGTTTCAGGGGCTGATCCATCAACTGGGAGAATGTGCCTCTGACTACTGATTTGGCTTAAGCATTTAGCATCTAAGCTTTAGGGGTATCCCACTCTAGCGACTTGAGTTCACACTGTGAGATTTGTTTGCTATGCGAGATGGACCTACCTTCTGGCTTAGCCACAACATGCCTTCTAGGAGATGGATGAAGACTTGCCTTGTCTTGGTGAATCGGGGCTCATCACTTAGTGAGCTTAAAGTCACTGCTTTGACCTTGTCCAGGGCTCTAAGTATGCAACCAGTTATCTGGCACTCTTATTATGGGATCCCTAGCTTTGGGCCTCTCTCGGTCGGGCTAGTCCTTTATTAGGCCTTGGCTAGCCCATTTTACACTATCCAAAAATCACCCATAACACTATCTTGTATAAAGAAAAGATATGTTTATTGACATAAATCAAATGTAATACCTCATAAAAACAATATCAAAGGAAAAAACATATATCCTCCTGAAGCCTCAACAACACATAAATTTTCAAATACTAGTACTGTATAGAGGCTTTTTGATTGAGGATCCTTATGATCAACATTTATCAATGTTCAGATTCTTTAGTGCACTCAAAAGCTTAGAAGCCAACCGCATTGCTACAACAATTTGTATATGGATGTTAGAACTGACCTAGAACTTCCTGTAAATGTTAGGTCTTATAGAAGGAAATTACGGATCTACAGCTTATCAATAGAAGCTAACAGGAAAACACCCATCTCATAATTCTACCTTTTAGCTACTCCCAAAAAAGCTCATCTACCCAAATCATTTGCTGAAGAACTAAAAAAAGAATGAAAAGAGAATGTTGATAAAGAGAAACATGAAAAACTAATAGTTTTATCTTCTATATATATAATTTTTTTAATACACACATACCTGGATTTTTAAAATTTTTTTAAGTTGTTCAATATGTTTTGGAATCTAATTTCATCTGTCAAATTAAAAAATTAATATAAGATAGTATATGCATTTTAAATGTGTAAGGCCAGATATTCAGTGGAGTTGATTTAAGAAATCAATGCTTCTTAAGAAATGAACACTTTATTTGTGCAACATTGTTTTTGATTGAATAAAATTTAATATGTAAGATTAACATAATATAAGGTAATGAGTTTAAGATTCTTACTCTAAGTTGGCACTCATGGAGCTATTCAGCTGGTTTTCCTACTAGTTGCATCATTTCATGTTCGAAGAGGATGGATGTTGCTTTTGTTGTATCATCACAAACTTAGAGTTATACATTATACCTATTAAGTTAAGGAAGTTAGTAGTAATGCCTGAATATGAAACTAATTTAAGAAGTAAGTTAATAAAACTGGTTTGGTCATACTTTGGAATTGTAAACTCTGGTTTCTTGTTGCAATTATAACATAAAATTTTGTCATCCATAAACTTCACTTTCTTTCTACAAGTGTTGCATGCATCATTATACCATTTGAATTTAGTTGTAATTGTCTTCACAGTTACAGCAATAGTGGCAATAGATATCTAGTAATAATAACGATTTTTATAAACAATTGCTAGTTAAAGTTGTAAATAAATCATTTAGAAATCAAGAAACTGAAGTAAACATGTTTTGCATCTTTAATATCTTGAATTGTCTTCTTATTCAGTGAATTGGCCCAGTCTTCCTTTTTGCTTTTAGAGGATTGGTTTTCAACCTCAATAAATATTTGGAATTCAGGTTCTATTGTGAAATCCAACTTGTGATAGAGATGGAAGAATAAATTGCAGTTAATTGGATATTGAAGCTCATTAACAATATAATGAAAAAATTGTAGAATAAAATAGAAAATTACTCGTTGTACCTCTTCCTTAAATCTAAAGATTGTGGAATATTTGGATTGAATATAACATTTAAAATAGTCCATGAGTTTGTAAGAGAGTTTCCCCTAAGCCAAACCACAAAATGCACAATTTATTGGTGCAATTAACCAAGAGCATGAAATTCAGAAGTTGCTAGTAAATGAAGAACCCTGTTGCTAGTTTGATCCTAGCTAGATGAAATATAACAACAATTGGTGTTTCAGTTGTTTCCCTTAAATAGTTTTCAGCATACTCAGCCAAATCCCCCCACAATGTACATATCAGAGTAACTTTACTGCATTCTAATAAAATTTTAATGTTAGTACTTGCTTTGCAGAAAATATAGATTAATAGCAAATGAATTCATTCATTGCCATTGTAACTGACTTTGCATCCCTGATATAAATATTTTTCTTTTTACTACCATTCTCATAAGACATTAACCTCTCGTGGGAATGTAACTGCACAATCATATCTATATAGAAATAAATCTATTTTAATTTTAATATATGAGAAGTAGATTAAAGAATTGCAATTTAGTAAGTTACCAAGGAGTAACTTTAAAGGAACAACTCCTGTCAAAATGTCATTGAGTGGCACAAAGTTGTAACAATGGAGTCGTAGGTTGTCCTTCAAGGGCTGAACTACAATATTGTTATGAAAGTTAATTTTGTACCAGTAATCAATTGTGTTGGTAGTTTTAGGTGCAATTTGAAAGTTTTGTATTGTATAACACTTCCACTTTCTTAACTTTGCCTTGTATTTCTCTACCAACATCTTTCCAAAGGCAATTGCTTGAATTTTGTCTTCCTGTAATGAGAAATTATTAATTCAAGTACTTCTCAGTTAGTTAGTGTAATTATAAATATTTAAAATCATTCTTACATTTCAATTTATGAGTAGCAACTAGCCACTATGATGACTTTCATTGCTATTTTTTTCTACAATCTAAAGATGAAATACGCTAATCTTGGAGGTCTGAATGTCAAGGTCTACTTCAGATATAAAGCTGACCTTTCTTGCCATTGGAAACACCTTGCACCTTATTTGCATATCTGAAGAGTTATTAAAAAATAATATCATTACGAGAACAAGAACAAAGTAAGAATATCATATAAATGTTCACAACCAAAAAACGTAAAACAATGAAAATAGTGAAACTATTTAAAGGAAACATGAATGCCCTTCTATAGCATAAGACCACAAAATAAAGTCTAAGTGAACCATGGCTAACAGAGTTAGACATCTCAGACACTTGAACTCAAGTTTTGGAATACTTCTTTATGCACAACATTTAGGGTAAACGTAGATGGTTATCTTATGGATAAGAAATTTAAGCCTAACTTTGCTTCTAATATGTGATGGTGCAATATAGAGCTGTTCATGAGTGAAAATGCATTGGACATATAAAATGATATGGACAACAAAAAAATCTTTCCTAATCACATAAAAATGTTATTATTCCTTGTTGATGTCGAAATCCGATTCGTACAGAGGATACCAAATTCCAGCCAATGGGAGATGAGTTTTAGGATCCAATTGCTGCTTCCAAAGTGTAGTCCAAGAGGAAGAAAGAAGGGAGACGCAGTGTTTTTAATGTGGTTCGGCTAAATTCGGGCAGCATTGGACTCTACGTCTACGGTAAAAAATTTATTGATATTCAAAATCATTTTTTATAGAGTTTTGGCTTATACTCGCCTGCCTTCTTCCTCCTCTTCTAATAATACATTCCTATTTATAAAGGAAGGAAGAGTTACAAGCATTAATTACAAGCTATAGTTGTGTTACATCGAGATATAAATGGAAAAGACAGTAAAAGGCTACAATCTGACTGTTGCAGGATGTAGGCTGCGGGATAGGCCCCTCTTGTCAGCTATGGACTCGCGTTTGTATGCATCTGCCACTCAGTGCCGCTGTACTGTGGAAGGCGTCTGTCATCCTGAGCTGGGATTCCTAGCCCAAGGTCGTTATGGAAGGTCGCTGTAGTGAGCCTGATGCTGCTATAGCGAGGTAGCAAGCTCGAGCAAAATAATCAACTACCTAACGAGCTGGTCTTCATGGCCACCTCACTGTCTCACTATCTGGTAGCGAGTGAGGTAAAGTTTGCTGGGTGCTTTCAGCGAGCTGGATGATCCAACCTCTGGCGGGTTCAGATCTGTCACATTCTTCTGAGGCCATTTTTTGCCTATAACATAAGCCCCCAACTCTTAGTTTGCTTTATAGACTGGGAGTTGTAAGTTTTTCGGGGCTCAGTTTGTATCTTCAGCCAGTATCCTTCCATGATCGAGGTGTCATTTTAGATGTCTTTTCGCTCTGCTTTAGACCATGCTTTCTTCTGTTTGCCATTTTTGGCCATTGGCGTGGCATAATCGCTGGTTTATGGCTGTTGGATGAAGATCAGTTGGATTTCTTCTGGATTCTTCAATGGGTCGAGTAGGTCTTTTTATAGCCTGAGGGATCCCCTCTTCTTTTTTAAAGAAGTTCAAATGGAAGAGATTGAAAAGCTCTCTGTGTTTCTATTAGTTTTGAGTCCGATGAGGCTTATCGAGGCATGTATGGTCTGTTGCAAAGTATCAAGAGGCATGGATAGCCTGTTGCATGTGGTTCCATTGCAGGATCTGTCTGGCAGACTCTTGGGGGATCTTGTGCTGATCTTGGGTTATTTTCCTCGGCATTGCTTGTGGTGCTGCTGCCTAGCCAGTCGACTTTTATGACTTTTTGAATTACTCTAGGTCTGGCTCAAGAGGATGCATCAGAGGAAAATAAGCAGAAGCAGCTGGAGATCGCTGTCCTTCCTGCAGGTGAGAGCTCACTGACTGGTGGCTGGCCCTCTACTCTTCTTGTAGGAATGGTAGTGCCGAGCCTTAGAGCTTCTTACCTTTGTTTCTGTATTTCTTCTTCATCTGATGTAATCTTGCCTTTCTAAAGCTCTTTGTTGTAACTTTCAAAATTTATAATGGATGCTTAGCTCATCGCCGTATGTACATTTCTAATGATTAATGAAATATTTTCTTTGGCCAATCGGTTGTGTTTCAGTTTTCTGCTCTCTCTTTTTCTGGTTGCTTTCAGTAAGTGAGTCAGTTCGCATGCGAGTTACGACTGATGAGAAATCAGGTGTGTGAACCATGATTTTCTGGCTGTATGCTAGCTATGAATGCATGTGTCACATGAGAGCAGTGACAAGTTTGTTTTGGCATTTATGCTATGCGACAGGCTGGCTGTCTATTGTTTAATTTGGAAATGTTGTCAGGGTAAGCTCATGGGCCATCTCACCCTCAGACTTATTTGGTTGTGGCGAGGTGATAACTCATTCGCTAAGTAGGATCTCACATCCATACCACAGCAAGCTTGTTGCTCAGTTTCGCAGCAAGCTCGTTGCTCAGTCTCGCAGCAAGCTCGTTGCTCAGTCCCATAGCAAGCTCATTGCTCAGTAAAACAGCAGGCTTGTTGCTCAGTGGTCAGGGAATTCGCTCCCTTAGTCATAATTCATGGAATGTGGCTTACTTTGGATGTATCAAAGAGGTAGGCCTTGTGTCGTCTCACCCCCAGATAAATCCTTTGCCATGACGAAGGGAAAATTCTTTGTCTAGACAATGTCTTCTTGTCCAATCGGCAACTTGTATTAATTCGGCATACAATAGTTGATACAACTAATCGCCATTGATAACAAATGAATGTTACAAGATTAGAATATGGTTTTGACGTAAGGCTCAAGCTCTTGGGTGACAACTCGCTAAGCCTATTGAGCGTGCCGTCCAGGCAGTCTTACCACATAATCCTATAGTCGACCTCTTCTGATGAGGTCTTCAATGGTGTCTTTCAGTGCCCGACACTCTGAGGTGGTGTGTCCAGCCTCATTACGGTAAGCATAGAATCTACTTTGGTCTCTAGACTTGACAGTGGCTCTCATCGATCTGGGCCTTCTGAAGTCCTCGTTGTTCTTTTTTGAGGCAAAAATTTTATCCTGTGTATCGAATAGGATGTTGTAGCTTTCGAAGAGGCCTTCGGGTCGCTGAGGCTTCACCTTCTTCGCGAGATGAGGAATGGGGTCGTTATGACTCTCGCTACCCCTTCTTTTGCTCCTAGTGGGACCATTGGGGTCCGCCTTGTATCTGGGCTCCTCCATTCCGAAGGTTTCTTCCCATCTTATTTGTTTGGCAGCTCGCTCGTAGAATTCTGTGAGGTCTCGAGTTGGGGACTTGTAGAGGCTTTTGTATAGTTTTTCATCTTTGCGAAGTCCAGCTGAGATCACTGTCAAGATGCTTTCCTCATAAGGGTCTTCTACCAAGTTGGCTTCGTGCCTAAATCAAGCTAGGTAGTCCTTGAGTGACTCACCCTTGCGCTGGAAGATCATCGCGAGATGGCAAGGGGCGCAAGTTGTTTCTTTAGTGCCCAGTACTGGTTAACAAATTTTCTTTGACATTCTTCCCCAACCGTTGATGCTGCAAGCCGGGAAGCGCCTGAACCATACCCGAGATGTTCCCCCTAATGTGGCAGGGAAAATGTGGCACTTCACTAGGGGGTCAGTTGTCTAGAGGTCCATCTGGGTATTGAACGCATCCAGGTGGTCGCTCAGGTCACTGTTCCCATCGTATAGTGGGATCACAAGCACTTAGAGCTTCTATGGGAGAGGTTACATCTCGATCTCCATAGAAAATGGAGAGCTTTCCTCGCAGCAAGGCTGGTGGCATTAAGGTTGCAAATGCTCTTCTAGTCGTTCGAGCCTGCGGAGGATTTCCTCCATTGTCTGATTTTGTGTCTTAGACTGAAGGGTGGAGCTTCCTGCTCATTGCGAGCCCCCTAATTGCTGACTATCATGATCTTCGTGAGTTTCTCTCTGAGCCTCTTTACGAAACTGTTGGAGTTATGCTATAATTTCTTCTTATCTTTGCGTGCTCTGAGCTTGGGCCTGTGCCAGCGCTCTGATGGTTTCAGCTAACTCTCTTACCGTGCTTTTGAGTGCTGGACAGGATTGACCAGACATTTATGCCACTAGAATTTTAGGAGCAGCAGTAGACTGTTGATGAGCCCTCGCAACGAGAGTGTCCATCGGCTAGAGGGTTGGAGTAGTTGAGCTCCGAGTAGTTCTTACTCTCACCATTGTTGAGCTGCCATGGAGACTTCAGAGAGCAGATGGTCCCCATAGACGGCGCCAAAAATGTTGATGTCAAAATTTGATTCATACAGAGGATACCAAATTTCGGCCAATAGGAGATAAGTTCTGGGATCCAATTGTTGCTTTCGAAGTGTAGTCCGAGAGGAAGAAAGAAAGGGAGACATGGTGTTTTGAATGTGGTTTGGTTAAATTCGAGCGGCACTAGACCCTACATCCACGGCAAAAATTTTATTGATATTCAGAATCATTTTTTACAGAGTTTTAGCTTATACTCGCCAGCCTTCTTCCTCCTCTTCTAACAATACATTCCTATTTATAAAGGAAGGAAGAGTTACATGCATTAATTACAAGCTACAGTTGTGTTACATCGAGATATAAAGGGAAAAGATAGTAAAAGGCTACAATTCGGCTATTGCAGGATGTAGGATGTGGGACAAGCGCCTCTTGTCGGCTCTGGACTTGCGTTTGTATGCATCTGCCGCTCGGTGCTGTTGTACCACGTAAGGCATCTATCATCCCGAGCTGGGATTCCTAGACTAGGGTCGTTGTGTAAGGTTGCTGTAGTGAGGCTGATGCTGCTGTAGTGAGGTAGCGAGCTCGAGCAGAATGATCGACTACCTAACGAGCTAGTCTTCATGGTCACCTCGCTATCTGGTAGCGAGCGAGATAAAGTTTGCTAGGCGCTTTCAGCAAGCTGGACGATCCAACCTCTGGCGGGTTCAGATCTATCACATTTTTCTGAGGCTGTTTTTCGCTTATAACATTCCTAAAACACATTAATCATAGTGGCAGACCATAATCCAGTAAATTAACCATTGGATTATGTAACTATAAAACATTCGTAGTGGTTTTTTGTTATATGAATATTTTTTTAGTAGAGGAGTCATTTTTAAATCTTAAAAAATGAAATAAAAATTAAAAATATTAAAGAAAAATAAGTAGTCAATCGAAAATGATTTTTAATGCATGATGTGTTATTAGAGGTCTGAAAGTAAATATATATATTTATAGTGTCATTAATTTACTACAAAATCTTAAATCAAGCATAGGAAAGTGAAAAAAAATGATGCCATTAATTATTTAAAAAAATCTTAAATCAACACCAAAAGCAATCAGCCTTTAAAAATTTTGAACTTTCTAATATTACCTTAGAAATAAAAATGTACATGCAATCTGTTAGTTTTTTTTTTTTTTCAAAAAGGATTTGCCTCCAAAATATTTTCAATTTTTATTTCACAGCACTTTTGAGAATTTGGTGGATATCATAGACAAAAAATAGATAACTCTATGATGACATACACTACAAAAAAAATTATTTTTAGCCACCGAAACTGCGATCGAATTTTTTCGGTCTCTAACTGCTACCGAATTGCAACCGATTTGCAGCTGCATTGCCACTGATTGGCTAAGGGAAAATTTTGAGAATTTTTTATGGTATAGCGATCGAATCAGAGACTGCATATTTCGGTGGCTAAAATTTTGGTTACTATTCAGTCGCAGTGTAGTCGTAAATAGTGGAAATTTTAGATTTGAAAACTTGATGTGCTGCAAACTTGTTGCACGTTTTAAAATAACCGCAAGCGCACGGCGTAGTTGTAGCTAGTACCGGCGAATACG
>JANHAO010022684.1:0-12158 GCA_026873985.1 Saraca asoca
TCATGCGACCATCACTTGGAGATTAATTGATGATGTAGCTCCATACAGTATCTCCAAACGGGTCAGACAAGATCACGATTGTCAGTTATGTTTCTCCAAACTAACTGATTCATGTCCACGTGTGTATTCTGATGCAACTTGCTTGCATCTCAGCCTGTGAGGATGACTGCCATCAAATGAGGAATATCACATCGTCTAATCTCAACAGATCTTGATAGTGCCCAGGTATCAGATCTTGACTAGTGTCATTTTGGTGTAAAAGTTTACATCATTAACAATCACTCTCACAATCTCATAACCCTTTATAGGATTGATTGAATGAATTAACTTCTCACCATGGACTTCATCTTATTGATGCATGAGTCATAAATATGATCATAATATGCAATATAAGATGAATAATCAATCTTTATTATCCAAATCCACAGATCGCTTAGTCATATATGCAATAGAGTCCAATCAAATTGATTCTAGGGCACCTATATACGACTAACAAAAATATATGAAACGAATTCATAAATTAGCACATTCAATTTATTAATAATTATTATATCAAACAAATTTGATATTTCACTTTTCACTCTTATATTTTCTTGTAAAATTAAATTTCATCTTGATTTTCAAACTTTCTCTTGAGGGCGTCAATGTGACATATTCTTGTGCCTACCCATTGACATGGGTTAAGAGTTACTTGGTAGCTAAAGCCGTGCCAAAAACGTTGTACAAAGACTAGCTTTTTGGGTGTTAAACGAGAATCAAGTATATCAATTGGATTGAATTGTATATTTAACAATTTATTTAAAAATGGACCTAAATGAATTTGACTAGTTGAACTATGGCTTAAGCGGATCAGATCAATCCACGGTCAAAATTATATAAATCAACGAATTATAATTTATTGATATATAATGAAATTAAAATTATAAAAAGAAGGCTAGTATATATGGAAAATAAAACAATATCATAACATCAACAAATGTTAAGGATTTTTGGTAATTAACATAATAAATATTTATAGAATATAAATTAATTATTTAATTTACATATTATAATTATTTTTTAAATTAATAAAAGTTTTAGTATTTATAATTTTACTAAATTTGTAATTTAATCCTTATAATTTTATTTCATATAATTACATTATAAAGTTTAAAATAATTTATAATTAATTCTGATCGTTCACTTATATTAAATTCAAGTAACATAAATTAATTTATAATATAGTTGAGAATTTTTTCTTCAATTTTTTCGCTATTCTCCATTAATAATTTCAAGAAAAAAACTCAATATTTTTAATCCTTATTAACATGTGGATTCCTTTTTATTCTTCTAGAAAAAAAAAGGAAGGTAATTTTTTATATGATTAATAAACAAAATTTGGTGAGCTAAACATAACATACAAGTTAATAAAAGTAAAATAATAATATATAATTTAATAAACACGTAAGATTCTATTAATTAAATTTCATATTTGTTGATAATGAGGACTTAATTATAAATAATTTTAAATTTTAAGAATTAATTATATAAAATAAAATTATTAGGACTAAATTACAAATTCGCTGAAATTATAAGAACTAAATCCTCTATTAGCTCTTATTATTTTGTTGGCATTGTAATCTCTCATACTTAACCTATATATGATTGATATATAATTTGAGAAATTGAAGCATTTTTTTATTACTTTTAAATATATATTTTATTATTTTTATCATAAGGATATTATTGTAATTGATTGAATCTTTCAATTCTATTCCTATAATATTGTATCAAACATAAAAGTAAAATGAACTATTCACTCTATTTTTAAGTATACTAAATATAATTAAGAAATGATCATTCCATTTCATAACATTAGAAAATATGAAAATAGAAAGAGAAAAATATTTGACTCTCATTAGTTTTAATAAAAATTATGTAGACCTCCTTTTTAGTTTTAAAACATATTCAAATCTCTTTTGAAATATAAAAAAATAAGATATTTAAATTCAAATTTGAATTTTATATCAAGAAATGATAGAAAAAGATGACTTTATTGTTTAAATTTAAAAATAAGATATATTTTAAGTATTCTATGAAGAAAGAAATTCTTTAATTAAATTTAAATGATTAAAATATAATTAATAAAAAGTCAAATTGTGATTTAAGTGTAACTTTTTTTCAATCGCTTAAGCATATGTTTTGAAAATTAGACTAAATCAGATGGTTTGACTACTAACTGTTGTATTTTTAGATTCAAGTTGATAAAAAAAATTATTTTGGTAGTTAAATCGGTTTGAACTGATACAAACTAGTATGAACCAGCAAACATTAAGAAAAATAGGTCAGATTTTTTTTTTTTCATTTTTAGACATCTTTTTTTTGTTGTTCCAATAAACCTATATATAATAAAAAAATTAATAAAATAAGAAATTTAACATCCAATTGATTAAAAATTTATTAATTTATTTTTTTATATTTTTTTTATAAAATATGAGTTGATATTTATGATATAAATTAGTTATTATTTAAATTTTTAATAAATTTATATTTATAATATAATCTGAATGATTAGTTTAATTGATTGAATTAATTAAATTATAATCAAATGACTATTCCCATTTACTGTACGATCAGATTTTTAAAGTATTGTTATGGACAAACATATATTTGATCCCAAAATGCATGTAATATTTATCATTGATTAAAAAAATCAAATTTATATTTAAATGTATCTTATATATCTATATATATATATATATTTTTTTTTTTATAAAGAGGTGTAAGTAGAAAAACACCGAGCTCTCTGGGCTTACCATGAAATTGTGCAGTCTTTCCTCCGAGAGGACTCAAAAGTATTTTATCTCAAATAGAATTTTAGAAAGCAAAACAGCAGAGGAACCAAAGAAACAAGCTGCAGGAGCGACGCAGTCGCAGAGGTGAGGTGAAGCCGTGAAGCCGAGACAACGACGCGCCGGACTGCTGAAGCGGAGCGGACGCCTTGCAACCTGTGAGAGCGTGTGCGATACACCGGAGATCAGCTGTTACAACTGCAAGAGGTAATTGTTACATTCTGTTATACTTCTCCGTTTCTCTACCATTTTTTGCTCCATAAAGATCATCCCGGGCGAGCCCCAGAACGCCGTCCGGCGAACCGGAGGAGACCAGAGCCCACTCTGCTCACAATCAAAGTCAAAATCCGATTTATCATAAAATTTCTCCATAAGCCTATCTGATACAGACTTAGAAACCATGTGAACATGAACTGTTTGTGAATTGGTCTGAGAAGAAACATTTGGGTTAGCTAGCATTTTAGAGAAGGACATTGACAATAGAATAAACGAACAATAAAGAAGTCAATAAGATTGGATCTTTGGCCCGTTTATTATTATTATCTGAAGAAAAAGTCAGTAATTTGTAAACCCTACGAAATTTCCTTGTAATTACTAAATCGTTAATTAGTTGGGAGTATTAGAACATATTATCAAATGCCATGTGCATGGAATAAGAATTGGTGAGATCTGTATAACAAGACTTAGTGATTAGCATAGATAGAAAAAATGATCAAGTAATGTAATTATAAAAGACATGTATATGAATCGTGCTCAATTTTAACCCCCCCTCCAAAAAAAAAAAAAAAAAGAAAGAAAAAACAGTTAAATCTTCACTTGCAATTGTTTGACTGGTTAATTCGTAATCTTATCTTAACTTTTAAGCAGTTGATTGACTTTCTTCTTTGATGATATTATAATTGCAAGTCATGTAGAAGCCATAAAATTTTATCTTGTGCATATTCTGGTGAAGTGCTTCACTAATTGTTTGATTGTTAAATTTTCTATTTGAAGCTACTTTTGCTGTATTTTGTGGTATTGATGATGAATGGTGTTTCTTGCAGTAAGTGATGGTTTGTTTTGATTATGAATTATCGTTTTGAATGAATGGATAGATCTGTTCATGGCTTTGCAACAGAGGATCATAGCATGTGAAAATTCCATAGCAGTTAGCAGCTTTTGGGCTATTTTTTTTTTTTTTTTTAAAAAAGTGGGCTGGTTTATGCTCAGTCCGTGCTGATTTTGGCTGGTCTGATCTATCCATTTAACACCCCTTTCTTTAATCCCATTTTACTGTATCCCTCCCTCAGGGCAGCTTTGGCATTCTCGGTTAATACAACTCTTCTAAGAGCCTATTCTGCACAAGCTCTAAGCTCCCCAATTTTTGCTGTGTCAGCTCACAACTCCTTTTTCAACAGGACTGTGTTAGATTGGCTTCCCATGTCCACTACTAAAGCTGAAACTTCATTTGCGTTCTCGATTCTCTAAGTAAAGCTTCAAAATTTTCATCTTGATTGGTATGTGATCATTCTTGTTCTCATTATTTCTCTCCTCAGCTTCTGGCTTTGAGTGATCAATACTTACTCTTGAGAAGGATTCTCAACTTTATCGGCCACCATATTTTCTCTCTGTTTTATTCTTTGATTCTGCTTTTTGGATTTTCTATTGCCTTAATAACTGCAAATTTTGGTCTACCTCGATCAAGCTGAGATTTCATGACTGCTATCACAACTTGTGTTTTAGTAGTTTTTCTTGCTTCACAAATTTTCAGCCAGCAGCCTCTTGATACGGCATCCTGTTAGTCCAGGCAGCATTCTCACTCATGGAGTTTAACGAGCCAGCAGTGTGGAGTTAACATTCCATCTTTTGCATGGCTTCAGTTAGGGATCGGTTGTTGATAAATGAGGGATTGATAATGACACTGGATATATTTTGGGACTAAATTGTTTAGAGCCAATAATTTACAGTTTATCTCCTATTGTCAATTCTCAATCTCTCTTTCTCTCCTCTCCAAGCAGAAGCCGTCTCTTTTCTCTATCAACTGCTAAGACATAAGCAAACCACCATCTACAGAGTAAGGTCGCTTCCTTTTCCTCTTAGGATACCACATCAAGCCAAACCGATTTCTATTTCATAGATTTAAGCTGAACCCAAGATTCATCTGGCTTTGTAGTGCAAGCTTGTTCTGCAATTTGGATACTTCTCGCTAAAGCTAAAGCTAAAAACTTCTTTTTTTTATTTATTTTAATGATTTATTTTCCTATTTCCTGTATTGATTTCCAGATTGATCCAGTTTGCTTATGTTTTAGCTGTATGGATGAGTTCAACCCTGCTATGCATTTCAGTTTTTCAATATGTCACTTTGCGTTTGTTGTTGTTGTTGTTTTTTTTTTTTTTTCTCTTCTCCGTGAAAAGTTGCAGTTTGTTTTTTTTGCTTTCAATTTGGTTGATTTATGTTGCTTGGCCAGTGTTCCCATGGATATTACAGTGGATTAAAGCAGTTGCTTTAATCTCTCAGTCTTATTTTGATGTCAATTTTTAAGTTGTCAGCTTATGGTTTGCGTACTTTGTCTCAGACCAAACTTGGCACTAAATAGAATGAGTAACTCTACTCTAGTTACACTTGTTTTGATTCACCGCTCAAATCTGAATAAGTGTGGACAATGAATAAGTGGGGTCACTTTAAATTATATTCAGTCAAGTGTGCAATGAATTAAGTAAATCAAATGAGTGTAACTAGCATTTGTTAAATAAACAAAGCGTGTCTTGTGTTCTAGATGATTTGTAAGTTAATATCATACCATCACTAGTTGGCTATGAATTTGTTTGCATAATTTGAATTGTGTGGGAAAAGGAAAAAGTTTCTCACTTTGGTTTTTGTACTCTGTTCTCACAGGAACAACTCTTCCTCTTGGTGGGTGGGTTAGACAGAGACAGAGAGAGAGAGAGAGAGAGAAGAATGAACAAAGGGGGACTATCAGGAGGAGGAGTAATGGGTGGTGGTGCTGGAAGTGGGCCCACCGCTGCCGCTGCGGCAGCTGCTGCTCAGAAACAAAAAACTTTATTGCAAAGGGTAGAAGGTGACATTGCCAATATTGTGGACAATTTCAGCCACCTTGTTAATGTTGCTAGGGTATGTTTTGCCTGTACCAAAAAAAGAAATGCTTGCTGCATTTTCATAGTATATGAGTATCATCAAAGCCTCATTTGGATCATATGGTTTTGTAATAATCTTATGTTTGTAGCTATCTTAACTTAACTATAAGGAAACGGTGGATGGTAGCTGTTTGTCTTCCAAATAACTAATGTGTTGCTCTCCAAGTAGTCGTACAGACATGCCTCCTTTTTTATTCCCTTTTTTGCATTGTGCCAGACTAGATTTCATGTGCATAATGACTACTTCATGCAACTTTGGATTCTTGCAGGTAAATGATCCACCGGTTAGAAATTCACAAGAAGCTTTTATGATGGAGATGCGTGCAGCCAGGATGGTAAGAGTGGGGTTTTGTTGATTCTTGTTCTTCTGTGGAATGATGCTAAGTAATCATACACCAAAGGCCTATTTTGACTAAAATATCAGCTTTCAGTTTCTGGTCATCTTTCAGAGTCAATTTTAAAGAAATATGAAGCCATTTATGAAGGTGTTTTGCACATAGCAAATTAATGCATTCATGACACACATTCTAAATTTAATCAACGTGTTTTTGCCTTTTTTAGTACGAGTGCTTTCTTTGAAGAGTCATGATAATGTCTCAAGCTATGTGCTGCAGATTTGGTTGGCATGGCCAATTTGACAGAGAAATTCTCACATACATTCAATGTATTACATGAAACCATTAATTGTTTAATGCGTATTTAAAAATAATTAACTTTTGGAAAACCCCCCACTAACAATTAAAAATCAGTTGACTTCGTATTTAAAGTATTATTCTAAATTGTTTAATGTAGTAAATTGAATGTACACAGTATTGTTTCCAATTTGACATGATTAACGCTAGTTCTTAAAAAATTACAAAGATATCAATATTTTTTTTCCCATTTTCGGCTTGTACACTGAACAGGTCCAGGCAGCTGATTCTCTGCTTAAGTTGGTATCAGAGCTCAAGCAGACTGCAATCTTTTCAGGATTTGCATCTCTTAATGACCATGTAGATCAACGAATGGTCGAGTTTAACCAACTAGGAGAAAAAACAGACCGCGTGTTAGCTAGAATTGGGGAAGATGCTGCAGCTAGTCTTAAAGAGCTGGAATCGCATTATTCTTCTTCTGCACAGAAGAATATTCAAAGTTCGCAACCTTGATTGGGAATCTACAGACGCTGCTTACAGTTTCTCAATTAAAAAAAGGCAGTTCCTATAGTGTAAAATGTTTGCATTTCCTGGGTTTTTGATAATTGGCTTCTTTGATTGGCCGAAACATAGCACTAAGGAGTAGAAATTTTTATACCATTCTCAGGAGATGTGCAGAATAGTCATTTTGGCACATGGGGTAACTAATCAAATTTAGCTCTGTGCTCATTCGAATGCTAAGGATCGCAGTCGCCTTTGTATTATATCCATTGTTGAAGATTCCTGTCATTTGAAGTATGCTTCTTGTCTTAGAAGTCTCACTTTAAATATTGCAGTGATAGAAGAATAATGTTACTTGTACAGATTGTCACCACAAAACTGTGCAGAGTGACATGTGATGCATCCTAATGACGGGCATTAGGCCAGACAAAGTTATATAATGGATAGCCAAAGAAGGATTAAAAAACCCACATAATCTTAATCATAATTTGACAATATATCTAAGGGAAAATACTTTTTACTTCCTTCAATTATACTCTTTAATTTTACTCAACGTGAGACTCGGACCTTGGACTTTAAAAAATGTATGATTTGATACCATGGACTTTTTAAGTTCTAACCCCTTCAAGTTGAGAATAAGAGATGCAATATTGAAATATAGTAGCACTGTATTCCAAGACATAATTCGAAAAAATTGACACGTGTAAATGGCACAAATCAAAAGTTTTGAGGTTTTAAAGTGCAACTTTCGAAACTTAGGAGTGATATTAATTACTACCATCACTTCGGCTATAGATAGCAATCGACTATTAGATGCGTGATCATCCTATCTTAATTTGTTGTGTCTTTCAGCTACAATCAGTTATTACAAACCATCTTAATTCAATTTTTCACGTAAAGCTGTAGAAGATTCTAATACAAACGGGAAGCAAAAGTTACCTTGATTCCTGGAGTGATGCATGATTGATTTCTTAAGAGAAACAAGTTAAGGATGAAAATATTAAATTGATTCTCATAAGTGGTTATGTTAGTCAACTTTAATGTTTTTGGCTCAAATATCACTTAATGTCAATAGTCCCTCATGGCACCCACAAAGATTAAAAAAAAAAAAAAGTTCATCTTCATATTCTTAGATAATTATATTAAATCTATAACTTGCTACCCTTGTGAAACAATAAGCAATTGTTATTGAGTTGATGATTTTAGTCCTTGCCTCTGGAAATTCTGTATGCGTTTGTCTAATAATTTGATTATAATTTTCTTATATCCAATTAATCTAATTAAAATTTAAACTTTAATTTTTTTAATACAAAAATATAGAAATAATATAGCTGTTCAGGATCAAAACATACCATTAATCTCTTTAAGAACTTACAAAGATGTTTACAAATCGTTTAACTTTATGAAAACTTACGATGATATTTATAAATCATCTAATTTTATGAGAACTTACAATGATATTTACAAATTGTTTAACTTCATGAGATTACTAGTAATAGGATTCCAACCTTGACGTAGATGATCATAAACAACAATTTTATCCAATTCAAAGGATATAAATTTCAGTACTTGAGCTATTATCATCACTGTCAGAATACAAAATTTATTCTTACAATATCATACATAAATAGACCATTGTCATGCCAAGATAGTAGCAGGAAAATGTGTATGCAAAAATTTGAAAAGAGAAAACGTAAGGAAAGGATCAATTACGTGGGAGTCAAGACATTGTTGGTTTGCAGAGGCCACCTGATTCAATCAGTTAAACCACGATTTTGACATTACAGAGAATTACACGCCCATCCACGCATTTTCTTAGCCAAGACCATTTCCATTCTCTCTCTACTCTCTCATCCTAATTTCCTGCTGAACACTATCTGCTGATAAAAAACATTGATTTAAAATATCATTTTGAATTTGCTATTTTTGCGTGTAATATAAAATAAACAATGGATTTTTCTAATTGTGGGTCTTTTGCTACTGATGATATCTTCTTCCTCTTGTTCCACAATTTCCTCTCATGAAATCCTCCTAGTGTATGCTTTTGATGATGAATTGTGGTCCAATGAAGAACCAGATCATCTTCAATACCCACATGTCATCTTTTGCCTGAAGCCAACGACCACTTTCCTTCTACATTTCTCTCATCTATTCCAATTTGAATATTCGAATAAAGATGTTTCTTTCTTAGATTATGCATGCAGGGGAAACATAATTAACTCCAGTAACTCAGAATTGCCTTCAAATTCAGGTTTGCGTTGCATTTCCTGCAATTTTTTTCTCAAAAGGGTCGTGCCTCTTTTGCGTTTTATATATCAATTCACCGTTGTTATCAGATGCATTTTTATCTTATCATAGGTTTGTTCATGTGTCGTTCAAGATGCATTCTTGCTTGAGGTTTTTATCATAGTTACCGAAATTCTTAGTTTTACGTACTAGTATCGTTACTATTTTATCAAGTGGCATATCTCATCTCTATATAAGACCCAACACATACGGTGTTTCTAGTAACTATTGGTTATATATAATGTCGTGCGTTTTTACTATAAAGCTTTTCTTTTTTACATGTTTGATCATAAAGAAGTTGAATTGCATTTTATGAGTATATGGATTTATATTGGAGGCATGATGCAAGAGATGAGTGTCTTCATTTTCTTATATTGTGGGATGCCCTACAGTTATTTGATGTAATGCTGTGTTTAGGATGTTTAGTTCCTAGCTTTCGTAACATGCTAAAACCACTACTAATTTTATAAGGTTTATCTTTATTTTTTTGTTCTAATGTTACA
The DNA here is from genome assembly GCA_026873985.1 of Saraca asoca. Lineage (NCBI taxonomy): Eukaryota > Viridiplantae > Streptophyta > Magnoliopsida > Fabales > Fabaceae > Saraca > Saraca asoca. Next base: position 9,889 of record JANHAO010022684.1, read on the forward strand.
TATCTTCTGAAATAACTTTTCATCATGCGCCTTTTTTGCAGAAATTCCTCTTGAGGGGTTTCATTGGTTTGCCCATTGATGGCGTCAAAACCTGTCAAGATGCCTGAATCACTTGAGGTGAGGATTTCATGTCTACTCATTTTAACATTTAATTATCCATAATTTCCAAAAGAAAAAACTTAAATGCGGTGTTTGCATTGTTTTAGATTAAGGGGTCAACTATGATTTAATTTCTAAAGAAAAACCTGAAATGTAATGTTTGTTTTTTTGGGATTAAGGGGATAAATTGTTTTATATAGAGTGAGAGTTAATGCCTTATCAAAAAATTGTTGCGTTCATATATGCAGGTGAACTCTAATTCATCAGAAGAACTTCTCAAGACATCCCATATTGCTCAAAATGTTGCCACTTTAGCAAGTAATTCACCAAGGCAACCACCCAAAAGGACTAACCAAGTAGCAAAAGATGTTCTCAGTTCAATTCAAAATTCTGCATATGTTCCTGGGCATATGGATCATGTTTCAGAACCTCAACAAACAATTCCACATGGCAAGAATTTTCCGGATTCATCCACAACCCAACATACAAGTCCGGTTGCAAGGACGCCTTCAAATTCGGATCCCCCAACTACCTCAACAGGATCTGCATGGGGTTTGCCTTCAAATTATGCAAAAACCAGCAATCATAGCCATGGGAGTGGCACCAGCTCTCGCAGTGACAGCATGGACAGCACCAGTGCACCCATTAGGCCACACACAGGTGGGGACGCCAGATGGGATGCAATTAACATGGTTTCCCGAGTGACCTCCATTAATCTCAACCATTTCCGGCTTCTCAAGCGCCTTGGTTATGGGGATATTGGGAGTGTGTATCTTGTGGAACTAAAGGGAACTAGGACATACTTTGCCATGAAAGTCATGGACAGGGCATCTCTTGCAAGTAGAAATAAAGTACTGAGATCACAGACAGAAAGGGAGATTCTTGGACTTCTTGATCATCCATTCTTACCAACTTTGTATTCTTACTTTGAAACTGATAAGTTCTACTGTATTGTCATGGAGTTCTGTAGTGGAGGTAATCTTCATTCTCTTAGACAGAAGCAACCTAACAAGCACTTTACTGAAGAAGCTGCAAGGTTAGTGATTATTGATTTGATTTCTTTGCTTTTCTTCATGTGCTATGTTGAGTTAAATATTATATGAATACTGACATACAAACACATAGAAATTTGGAGGTCCAGATTGGTGAATGAATATTGTTAGGCAATGGCATCAACTGCTCCATTATAAACTGATAACTTGTCCATATTATACTTAATTTCTGTTATTATATTATTAATTCATATTAAAATCAATGGATTTGGATCATCTCCTTTTTAGTTTGATAACTTTAATGTCATTTTAGGACAAATGTAAATACAAACTAATTTGTGGGTTCTAACATATTTTCAGATTTCACTATATTTAAAAATTTTGTATTTATGTCTCTGTTAAAATGATCATTGCATGACAAAGTCAAACGAAGAGGATTCAGATTAAGAATAAATACTAATTTGTCTCCTGAACTTTCTTTCACTCCTTTTTCCATGTTTCTGTATAGTTTGGATAAAAAGTTCAAATTTCAATCTTTTCCTTAGTTATGCACTCTTGTTTTCCTTTTCCTTCATTCTCTCCTGTGTTGTGCCATCATTACTTTTTCCGGTTGTTTCTTTCATTGACTGAAATCACTAAAGATTTGAACTGCATCTAGAAAGAAATACTAGAAGCAATTGAATTCCTACAAACTTGACTTTGTCAAGCTTCGTATTTTTTTTTTTTTTTTTTGCTATCAATGGTGAATTCTCCCTCATTATATGATATCAATCCTGACCTTTCCTAGTTTGCAAGACCAATTTAAGAATATTACGTTGTACTTCTTGTGCTAGGTTTTATGCTTCAGAGGTTTTGTTAGCCCTTGAGTACCTGCATATGCTAGGCATTGTGTACAGAGACTTGAAGCCAGAGAATGTCTTAGTCAGAGATGAAGGTCATATCATGCTCTCAGATTTTGATTTATCACTCCGCTGCTCCGTCAATCCCACACTTGTCAAGTCTTCATCCGCCCACGTAAGCGGCAGTGGTGGTGGTTCTGGAGGTATTCTTGATGATGAGCAAGCGGTGCAGAGTTGTATCCAGCCATCAACATTTTTCCCACGCATTCTTCCTTCAAAAAAGAACCGAAAATCAAAATCAGATTTCGGCCTCTTGGTCGGAGGCCCCCTGCCTGAATTG
>JANHAO010022685.1:0-12123 GCA_026873985.1 Saraca asoca
ATCAGACCATTCAATGATAAGTTGACATTTTCGCAGGACGATTTAAATCTACTCATACACTAATCTCTGAAGCGATTGTGATACCACGTTCGCGTTCTAGACTGATGGAATCCATGGCACGCCCGTGGGGTATGTCAGCGCCACACTGGCGAAGCAGTCAGTCCATGAGGGTGGTCTTGCCATGTTCGACATGCGCAATCACAGCCACGTTGAGGAGGCTACTGGGGTCGAGGGCGTTGTTGGTTGGTGCGGCGGCGGAGACGGCGAAGGCCAGAGCTGCGGTGAAGGCACGTGAAGAAGGGGTAGCATGTGGGAATAAGCGACCAGGAGTGAAGGGGGGGACGAAGAAGAGGAACAAGACTTTCTGGTTGAGGATCAGAGATAACGAAGAAGATGAGTCGCCATTTTCCGAATTAGAAAATGGCAAAGTTTTGGCCTTTGGCCTTGTCTTCTTCTCTGGTATCAGTTATTGAAGAACGACATGAGCTTACATCAGAAGGGTTTAACAGTAGGACTAGCAGGGTTTTAGTATCCTCATTTTTTCTGCTTTTTTATTTTTCTTGTCTGCATTGATTTAAGGTAAATTACGTAAATTACATTGCCAAGTTGGATCACGAAGGAATTATCTTCTTTGTCACCGTATTCTAGTTCAACAACAGGAATTGAAGTGCGGCCTTGAAATGCAACCCCAACAACATTGGTTGAAATTTCTGGTGGCTGAGGGAAGATGGGATTTTGACTAAAACGTCATATGGAAGGGCAGAGAAATCAACACCTTCTTAGGAAGATTCTGATCGAACTGAAGCCAATAACATTCTTGAACAAAAATAGATTGATGGAGCACCATGAATTTTCTTCAACAGCAGAGCAGAAGTGGAGTAGAAAATGGATATATGATTGAGAGGCTTTTAGTTGTTTGAAATGGGACCAAAACATGCTCCAAGCACTGTTACAAGTGCAAATTACTGGTCAGTTCTTGTTGCTAATCAGATTTTGACTTTTTTGCTGCATCTTAACAAGGTATATTTATTGAACGATAAATCCTTCACAAGTCACATTTGGATATCCCACATAGTATGGGTAAAAATGGTGAATTCATGCTTTGTCATTTGAGAGATAAAATGTGCAATAAAGCTGCATTGCCGTTTTGTACATAGTGAGTGAAAATAAGGTAAAATAGGCTTCACTGAAGCAAAAGAAAATGGACAGAATAACGCGCCAGGTAGGGGTCGAACCTACGACTTTCTGCTTAGGAAACAGACGCTCTATCCACTGAGCTACAGGCGCTTATGTGATCCTTAGTCTCAGTTCTTCCCTATTTGTTTGTTCTTTTGCATTTCATTCTGGCCTTGTCAGAGGCGCAAAAGCAATTGCCACTGGTTTGCTGTTGCTTATATGGTCTCCCTTAAAACGCAACACCCAATGACATGCAGGTCGTGAAGTATATGATTTTACAATTAGAAGTTACGAAACAAGGATATCATATGGTTATATCTGACCCAGCAACAGAATACAATAATTTTTTAAAAATTAGAATACAGATATAATTAGAATATATAAGGAAAAAAATATAAATTTTATGTAACAATATTAATATTTAAAAACTAAAAATATTCATTTGTTATTAATGTAAAAAAAAATAACAAAGAAACATTATAATGTTTCAATTTTAGGAATAATAAAGAGCAAATTTGATGATTTATTTACACCTAATTGAATCAGAAGTTTAAACAAGTGACTTAGTTTTTGTTTCTCTTCTCACAAGCATATCTGCTTTTTCTTTTTTTGACAAAAAAATTGCTTTAAGAAAAATAAACTAATTCAAAATAGAGTAATTGGTTGCTGGTAAAAGATTCAAAGAATCCGAGTCAAATTCAAATTTTGAAATAAAAAAATAAAATCCAACATTTTGATGTTTTTCCCTTAAACAAATCCATAAGTATCTATCCTGTACCGAAATCCGATGTAGCACCAATTCTCCATAAAAAATAAACTATCTATCATCAATAGTTTTGAAGTTGGAACCTTTAGTACTATCTATAACTTAGCGGGAAAGAGTCATAAATAAGCAAAGTGAAGATGTTGAGCCACATCAAAGTGATGACTGATGCTATTAACTTTTGTGATCACAAAACTTATCTCGAGTTGAATGAATCCAATAGATACATTCGTACTCCACTTAGACAGAAATATAGAACAAGAAACCAACAAAAAAAAGGAGGGCACTGAAAGAAAGAGGACAAAGAGGACAGTGAATGTTACAAGAGAAGTACACGTAAATGCAACTAATTAGAGGAATACGCATGATCTGTTCTTCTTTCGTTTCTTCTTGGGCTTAGGTGGCTGCAAAACAACCTTGATTGCTGCATCAAACACTGCCTTCACATTCTGAAACATTGCACCAAAAACATAATTAAATTAGGTTAAGGTTGAAGCCAATCTGCAGGATATTGTAGTTTGTTCTCCAACCAAGGTTTATGCAATTTTTCATGATGAAAAATAGATGTGATATGACTTCAAAAGCCATATCCAATGATTTACTTCAACATTGAATATAAAATCATGAAAGGAACACCAAGTAAGTTAGAATAATTGATCTTAGAATGTTTTCAGTACGTATTTCCATTTTGCCAGGTAAGTTGAGCTAATAAAGTTCTTTTACTTTTAAACTTAACTTATTCTGCCATGACAGTGATTTGCTTTGTATGATTTTCTTAGAAGCATAAAAAAAATAATCTGAACCTGCTGAGTCTTGGAGCTGCACTCTATGTATACTGCAGCACCAATTGCCTTCTTCAGTTCCTCTCCCTGCCAAAATTCATCAGATTTAGTTTTGAGAAAAATAATACAATCAAAAAATAAATAAATAAATACTGCTCAAAGGATTCGACAGGAAAACTTGCTAGTTACACAGGCAAGTAACTTGCCTGGGCAGTTGTAATGGGTGTAGCGCCAGGATGATCAATCAAAAACTGCCTGTCATCTCGCAGATCTGCATCCAATTACAATCATAATTTCATAACTAATTAACCATAGCAAAAAACTGGTCGCCCAATCAGTTTATTTACATTTGACTCGCACTCAAATTCAGGTAATTCCATAATTAATATAAACTTGTAGCTTAACATGGTACTATGGCTCAAGCGATGCATAGTTATAGGCCATACCAAGTTTGGTTCCGACGAGTACAATTGGCACAGTTGGAGCATAATGTCTCAGCTCGGGAATCCACTGCAAGAAAATTTAGCCTAATCTCAGAGTCTGTTTTCTGACGTTTGTATTATATCATAGATGAGATTAATATGTTCATTTTGTAAAATAAGTGTGCATTGATTTGATGAAGAACCTTTTTAGAGATATTTTCATAGCTAGCTTTGCTGATAAGGGAAAAAGCCAGCAAGAAAACATCTGCTCCTCTGTAGCTCAAAGGCCTAAGCCTGTTGTAATCCTCCTGACCTGAATCCATCAAGCTACCATAGATGAGTAAAAGACTATAACTATACAGTAATTACTATTTTAGAAATTAAGGAGTTTAATTTCATTTAGCCTAATTTTGAGTATATTGCACTTCATAATGAAGTAAGAACTCACCAGCAGTGTCCCATAATCCTAGGTTGACAGTGCTGCCATCAACCACCACATTAGCGCTGAAGTTGTCGAAAACTGTAGGAACATAATCCTATTTTTTCACAAAAGAGCAAGAGCAAGACAACTTCCTCAGTTATTATATCTAGAATCGTAGATCATACACAACTTGAATTTTCAAATATTGAGAATCATTAATTTACCGTTGGGAACGTGTTGCTGGTGTAAGAAATGAGCATACAAGTCTTCCCCACTGCTCCGTCACCAACCGTGACACACTTGATGAATCTTGCTGTGCTCATTTTCAATTTGCAGTCTTTCGTCTGTTTTCCTCAACTTCTGGGAAACTTGAATATTTCCTCTACCATTTTGTTGCTGCCATCATTGCAGAGCTTGAAATTTACTTTTCACTTTAAATGAGTTTGAATTTGAATAGAAATGGAGGGTAGCATTTAATAAGGTGAGGCCCTCAGCACCAACTTTAGTGTGCCATATTTTATCTTTAACATTATTGCCTTTTGGCTTTCTGTTTCTTTAAGGGGAAGGCCAGGAAGGAGGGTGTTTGGTGCTGAAGTGGAGTTAGTTGGTTAAGTATTGTACAAGGGAGGAAGTAAATTATGAGTACTTAGAAATAAAAACATTGCTTTGCTATTCAAGTACTAGTGCTTCAAATGGACACCCAAATGTATCAGTAACATTAATTACAGACAAAAAGTTCAATACAAGAAATGCATATTACCAACCAAAGCATGATATCAAGTTGCATTAGTGTAAGTGACACAAACTTTAGATTATTGCATCAAGTGGGTAGATGGATTTGACACATAGGCATAGTTCATTAAAACCCATTAATTAAAAGATGTAATTTCTAAAAAAAAGGGAAGATAACTTATATTTCATTTTTTTAATTTTTTACACAAATTTGAATTTTTGAGTGGAGTTGTGCTATTAGTACGGCGAGATAAGCTGAAAGTGATTCTAAAACATAACAAATCATATATGCACCATCAAGTATAATATAAGTCCCATTTAAGCATTTCATCAGACAATTGCAATGCATTCAAAACTGATTTTTGGTTTTCAAGTGTAAGTACAATAAGCATTTTCCTTTTAACTTCTGAGTGACACTTGAAAGAGGAGAGAAGTTAGAAATATGTTAAACTTGATTTAGATGCCTAAAATATATCAGAATACACCTTCCTTCCTTTTTTCCAAAAAGCTCTTTCTTTTAACCATGCGCGCATTGCGAGCCCATATAAAGTAAAAATAAACCAGACAATAGCTCCAATAACCATGGCTTTATAATGATGATATTAGATGAAAAAGTGGGGTTCAATCCTGTTTTGCAAGTTACTTAAACAAATCCCATATGCTTTAAAAAAGAACTACAAATCATGTCTCAATAGTACCTAAGTTGCTGTCAGTAATGGAGTTATGGCATGGTATAATAGAAAATTATGAGGATCTTACAAGATTAAATAAAAAGATTCAAACTTTGAGGTAAGGAATCATCAAATAGACAGACAGACATTAATCTCATGTTTCTTAGCGTAAACTTTAATATGAAATCTAGAAATGTTTTCTTTATCCTTAAAAATAACTATATCTGTATATCAATAAAGACACCAAGAAACATATTGTTGGGATAGAAGTTGGATAGACAACGAACTCATCAAATGAACATAGCCTTGGTCTCAAGTTCCAAGCATGGCTTTTCTGCTCATGCTAGTATTTCAATTGAGAAAAAGGATTCTTCAATGATCTAATTAGATCTCAAATCTTCCTTGTTAAACATTCCTTAATTTAAACGATAGTTATATAGTACCTCGAGTTTTGGTACCTTTGACTGAGACATCTCTAAAATTTAACAAATTTGCCTGATCTCCTCAACCGGAAGCAACAAGTTGTATAACTTGTTGGGACTTTTCCTTTTTATCTAGACTCTTACAATAAACTAGAAAAATGATATTTTAGTACTAATTATCTATTTTTTAGTACTAATTTTCTGATTTTTTGTACTAATTATTTAGGCTTTTACAATAAACTAGAAAAATGATATATGTATTTAATTTTTGTTTACTCATCTGCACATATTAAAATTAAAACAGGATTTAATTTTGATCTACTCACAATATAAATAAATTTTACACTTACTTATTCATGTAAGTCAAGTTATCAAAAAAATCCTTAAACTTTTAATAAAATGACGGTGTGTGAATTTGAATCTAAGATCTGTGATATACTATTCAAACCTCCTACCTCTAATCACATTATCATATCTAATAATTAAAATTTTAAAGTGCTTTCATTATTAATATATTTAATTGCTCTATCTTTAAATAATGTGTTACTTCTTATATTAATTGACAATTTAAAAATTTTGAATTGATAATTACATTAAATTATGAACTCATTTAAACATGTGGCTTAGTAAATAATTGATGAAAGGATATAGTTATTCAGATCATAAACTCACACGTTATAAGCTTAATAATTTAAAGAACTACAACATTAAAAAGTAAGTGAAATTAATATAACTTAATATACAAGCTATATTAATTTGTGTAAAATAATGATATATGCACTTAAGTGTATATACTTTTTTACAAGTGAGAGGCTGAAGTATAAAATAAATGAATAAATAATATTAGTTTTATTCAATATCTAATATAATTAAATGAAAATAAATGAGTTTAAGTTTATAAAATTTAATTATGTTATTTTTATTATGAGCGCTTAACTATTTTTTATTTTTCTTTTGGCCAACAGGCCCCACTAGCAGAGATGCAACCAAAAGACTAACACAATAACAAGGGATTCATCTTTAAAATTTTATTTAAGTTAATGTGGTCACCTTTACACATATGCATGCGGTACACTGCAACAATTGGAAGCTGATGGCTCTGATTAATGTTGGTTGTGGGTATCATGGGAGCAACTGTTTCAGTTAATGCTCCTTTCGGTGGATGCCATTCAATCTAAACAGGTAGTCCTTGCAATGGATATTTTATTAATATTTATAAACAAAACATTTGTTAGTTTGCCTCATGTCAAGAACATGCCTTGATGATTAGTCCCACGACCATCTCATTATATATGTTACATCATAAATTAAACACACCAAAAGTTTAATCTTAGTGGGGATTCTGTTCACAAAAGATAAATATTATATTTATATCTCAAATAAAAATTAAAAATAATTTTAAAAACACAGAAGAATCATATAAATTAAATTTTTATTTTTTTAATAATTCTAAATGAGAGAGAGAGAAAAAAAAGGATAGAATTACGCTTTGTGTGATTCCGTGTTTTTGAGTTATTTTTATTTTTTAATACAAAATTTGATAAGATTTTGGGAAGAACAAGGTTTGTAGAGAAGCATATTATTTAACTGTCTTAAAATTTTATATTATTTGTTATTGTTGTTCTTCCTATGAACCACCTAAACTTCAATAGACTTCTTTCCATGCACTTCCTAAACAAGTAGTTCTAGTTGTATACATCATCTTATTTATATGACTAAATCTCGTTTCCCATCTCATGAAGATAACAACGTTGCTCAAGGTTTGTATTTTCGATGCTTTGTTTGGTTTTTGCCCTTTCATTATCTTCTTAGATAATACTTTTAGTCTTAATATTGCTTTAAAAGTGGGAGCGCACATGTATGTATGTATGCATATATATATATATATATTATTTTTATTCAAGAATAAAATGAGTTAATTATGATTATTAGATTTTATATTGATAATTAAGGTTAAATATAGCTACAAATCACATTATTATTTAAAAAAAGTCATATAATTTTATATTTTAATTATAATTACTAATGTAAGATCTAATGCTCACCATTTATTTTTATAATTCTCATATAAGATTTTATTTTAATTTTATCTATTAATACGAAATTTGAAGACCATTATTTACTTCTTTCATCCTCATATATATATATATATATATATATATATATATATATAAAGGAGAAGAAAGTCCCCGTGAATGTTTTGAAACATGTCATATTTGTTGAGTTTTTAACCTTTTATATATGGAAGATGAGAAAATGGTTTCTAGATGACATATGACTGAGGAAAAGAAAAAATAAAGGTATTTCGATACCTCAGGCACGCAAATATATCATTATACTTTATATTACTTTTGTTTATTCTATGTATAATTGCCTCTCCTCGATTTTGATGGAGAGAATGATAAGAAAGAAGAGGTAAGATACAATATTATGATGAAATATATCATTATAATTTATATTACTTTTGCTTCCATGATTTTTCTTTTAAAATTTTGTTATATTATATAATTTATAAAATTTTGAAATATTATCTATTTCTTTAAATTTAATTTTCTTTTAACTATTCTTTATATTCAATATTTTATTTATTGATAAAAATTATATTATAAAAACACGCAGGATGACGCACAATCTTTCGTTGGGAATCATAAAAAAAAAAAAAAGAACTGAATTCATATATTTAGAATAGAATTCATGAATAACTTTATACATAATGAATTTAATTTCAAATGAATTGAACTCTAAAGTTTTTTGTGATCTCAAATGAGAAAGTAAATTACCTAATTAACTTCTTAGCTCACTGTGATATTTTTTTATTAGTTATATTCTATCTTCTTTTCTTCTTGACTAGCTTCCAAACATAATATTAGTTTTTGTATATATCAAATACATAGTTAATTCAGTCATTATTAGATATGGTATAATAATAAGCCTTTACATATATAGTTTGTTGAATATTTTATATTCAAACCTCCTCAATGATAAGTTCTAAAAAAAAAATTCAAATACATATTTGAATTTATAACATTATATTACATTAGTTTATACGTCATGTTTAATTAAAATTTAACTTTTTCTTTTGATATACATTAGGATGCAGAGAAATAACAACGGGACACATCCAGCATGCGCTGCATGCAAGCATCAAAGGAAGAAGTGCAGTGAGAATTGCGTCTTAGCACCTTATTTTCCAGCCAATAGAAACCGTGATTTTCATGCAGTCCATAAGATCTTTGGTGTCAGCAATATAACCAAAATTGTGAAGAACATCAAAGATGAAGGTCGGAAAAGAGCTGTGGATTCTTTAGTATGGGAAGCATTTTGCTGGCAAAAAGATCCTATTTTAGGTCCTTATGGAGAATACAAAAGAATTTATGATGAATATAAAAGGATTTTTCATGAAATTAAAATATATCGAAACCAAAACCAGAACCAAATATCACAATTACCATCTCAAGGCTTAGGCTTAAAATCTGTTCAAGATTTGATTGCTTGGAATGACAGCAAAGCTGTAGCAGTTGATGATAAAACATTAAATTATGTTAATGATTCCACTTTTTATGCCTACTTAGAGGATATCAGACCGGAAATTGTCATCCCATTTCACCAAAACTCTCAGCCATATTATGTTTCAGGTAACAATTTCTTTAATTTATTTCATTTGAAGCTTTATATTTTAAAGTAATTGATTTTGTTATATATATATATGTCTATATATTATGTCATGAGTGAAATTAAACAAAAGTTGAGTGTTGAGTTTTGAAAGCAACTGATAAGTTTTCTAACTTAATTTTTCATGTTTAAACTCACTGTAGGGCAATTCACTCAATTGAATAGCAAGAGCACAGAAGGAAGCATATGGGAAGGCGACACTTAGTCATTTATATTATATATATATATATATATATATATATATTTAGGACTGGTTTATGTCTATTTGACTAATTTTTAAATTAAAAAAGTTATGTGTATTAATTTAAGGGAAAAATTTATGTAATTCCTTTGACCATTCATACTGTGTTTGTTTGTTTCTATTATTAATTTTTATTTTATCCTTCACATCTTTTTAATTTTTTTTATTTATTTGTTATCTTTTACCGTGAATTAAACGTGAATGCCAATGATGATGAAATACATACTGGACTACACTAACATGTCACAATTGATGGTAATCATGATTAAAAGTGATATGATTGATTTAATGATCGCCCAAAGATGGTAAGTGAGGATGTAGATTGTGGAGAGGATTAATGATTCTTAATTGGGTTGAATATATTTAAATTATGTGTATTAAATTAATTAAAAAATATATAATATATAGTAAAAATTTATATTTCTTTTTTATTGAATTAATGCACACAAAGAAATCATCATCTAATGCCAAACTTGAGTTGAGTTTGTCTTTGCTTTTGCCTGCATATAGAGCATGTTGATTGTCCTCTTCAGCTGGCCTTTTTAAATTTGAAGCGTGCTCCTACAGTTATTTTCAGGTTAAAGTGGTGAACTGTCAACTTACTACTTGGAAAAGAGCAAGTTTTTGCATGAAATCAAACCCAATCAACAAAGCTTTCCACTTTGTCATAAATTTGGCTAATCTTCCATTTGTTGATTTCTTTTTTTTTTTTTTTTTTTGCATACATGGAGGATTCTTTTTTTTTCTTCTAGCTTTTATATATATCCCTCGATTGAAAAAAAAAGTTAATAAAAGATCTAATTCTTATAATTTCACTAAATTTTTAAAATAATTTTTATAATTTTATTTTATATAATTACATCTTAAAATTTAAAATTATTTATAATTAAATTTTTATTATCAACTATTATTAAATCCAACTAATAGACTCTTATGTATTCATTAAATTATATATTAATATTTTGCTTTTACTGATTTGATATGCTTATTTCACCGAAATTTGTTTATTAACTTTTAAATATCATAAAAAAAATTATCTTTATTATTTTCTTTACAAGATAAAAAAGGAATCTTTTAATTTGTCTATATGGATAAAAAAATGTCAAGTTTTTTTCCTTTTGAAATTATTGATGGAAAATAATAAAGAAGTTAAAAAAATTAATCCTAACTAGATTCTAAATTATCTGGTACTTATATTTAATATAAGTTAACAATTGAGACTTAATTATAAATTATTTTAAATTTTAGGATGCAATTATACAAAATAAAATTATAAGGATTAAATTACAAATCTAATAAAATTATAAGAACAACTAAAATTTCTATTGGTCTAAAAAAGAATTCGGTTTATTTAAAATTGAATTCATAAACAATTGTATAAATAAATTAAATTCTAACTTTTTTTTGTAATTTCAAACAAGGAAATAAAGTTTCCATTACAAAGGACTGAAAAAAAAAATTCTAAATTAATTAAAAAAAAATTCACCATGTATCTTATCTGATCTAATGTTATCAATCACGAGTTTTATTAAATCTACACTTCTTTCACCGGATTGAATTCACTGTCACTAAAAATGTAAGTAATATCTCAGAGGAACATTGATCATGAGAATCACTCCATCATCTTTGCAAAATTTTCGCATATACGGCAATGACAATCTTCTCAGGTATATGTAATGTCAGCAGATGATTTAAAAACTGCTCACAAACTATTATCATCCCTCAGAACTCAAACAATTTTTCTTTTTTTATAATTATAAGATAAGGCTTTGTTATTGCACCGGTGGATAAGGCTTTACCAAACTAGTGCAACAGCCTGTCGGAAAGTTAGAAAAAGATAAAAATAGCAAGCCTTTATCTCCTTATTTTCTAGTCAATATAACAATACAATTAGGATAAAAATTTGTGGTAATTCCGATAAATCCTATCAAATTGAAATTTTGAAATTTTCGATGATAGATTGAAAATCCTATAAATAAGAGTATTTGGGTTCCTAATGCTATCAACTATCCATACAGCAAGAATACCATCGTTCTGAGAGATTAAGAGGTATTGGAAACTCCTAAACGCAATGCAAAAGGAAGGAGAGGCAACAACCAAAAATCAATGGCTGGAGGTAATAAGTTTAATCCAGCTTCTGCTATAACTTTTATTCTTAATCAGTGTTTTGTATATGCTTACTTGTGGTATCAAAGCCTATAGCACCTCTGCTTTAATGTTAAAGTTGCTAGAATTTTTTTAAAAAAATTGCTCTGTTTTTGCAAATTTTGGACCTACGTATAAACTTGTTTTTTCTTGAGTTTTAAGTTAAAAAATCATTAAGATAATGGATTTCTAATATTTCTATGATTGACGTTGAAATCGTTGGAAAGAGGCCAGGTCATGTTTTGGATTTGACGGGTCTGTCTCGGGTCGAGATGACTTGAATAGCGGTAGGAGATGAGGCAAATGACAAGTTGCTTTACGTTTAAGTGAAACGACATGTTATTTACAATGAGGTCCAGGCTGTCATTTGAGGTTATAGTGGTGCTGTTTTGACCGGGCCCAAAACGACTTGTCGTTTACCGGCCAATCCAAAAAAAAAATTTCAGAATTTTATTTTGGGTATTTTTTTGGAAAATTTTTTGATAAATTTTATTTTTATGAAAGATTTCATTAATATTCATAAATTTTGTTTATTGTGAATATTATAATTTACAAGGGAAATTAATTTAGAAAAATTACATACTTTGATTGTTTATGTATAATTTTTGATGAATTACTGTAATCTAGTTCATGTTTATTAAAAATTGCCTTTATTTGCAATTTTGTTGAACTATAT
>JANHAO010022686.1:0-12126 GCA_026873985.1 Saraca asoca
AAAAACTTGTTTGGATGTAAATTTTGAAAACAAGTGTTTTCTTTATTTTTTAAGATGAAAAAAATACATTTAATATTATTTACAACTTTGTCATTAATGAAAACAAGTATTCTTTTTATTTTTAAAAAAAATCTGAAAACAATTCTATACAAAAATAAGGGAAAACACCATTTTGGTGTTTCCTGAAAATTATTTTTTCAATTACACTTTTAGAAAATAGTTTTTGAAAATAGGTTGCCAAACAAATTTTTTTATTTTTGTAGAACAAAAAAACTGTTTTTGAAAACAAAAAAATAGCTTCCCAAACAGCCCCTTGGTGTATTCATGTGATTTAGAGCACTGTTTGGCGTGACTTGTGTTCGCATAAGTTTAATTTGATAAGTTTATCCTCAATATTAAGTAGTTTAGAATGCTAATTTGGTTGTGTGACTTGCTTTAATGTCTTAGAATTGGCTTTAATGAATACAACATGGGAAGAAAGTAGTTTGTGATAGTATTGGTGGTTTTGGCATAATTCCAACCATAGGTATTTTTGATTTTGAGGACTAGTTAGGAAGTTCAGGGAATGACTGAGGGAAGATAGCAGAAGACTTCTAGAAACTGTATCATTTGTGCCTTGTGCCGAGGAGAATAACCAAAAAAAGATCAAAGGAGTAACCAGGGGCAGTTGGCTGAAGACTTCTAAGAGTTGTATCAGTTGAGTATTTGGCTTTATTTTTGGGATTTGTGAGTGTTTAATTTAAGGGGAGTTGTCCGCATACTATATTTGTTGCAAATCAGTTGTGTAGTTTGAAATTTGTTAAGTTTTCTTTATAATTATTTTTATTATATTTTATTTTTAAAAGTTCAAAATTAATATTACAAGCTTAAGCTTTGGGAACTTTAGCTTGAGGGAGAGTGTTAGAAAATAGAGATATAATTTATGACTAATAAGCCATTAAGTTATTTAGTTAGACTATAATATTAGAAATAAGTCAAAAGTTGGGATAAATTAGTAAGTTCTTGAGTTTTATTAGAACTCTATCTCTTATATAGACTCTATATAAATAGAGGAGTAGGGTTAAGTCTTTCAATATAATTTAGCAGTCTTTTTTTTATTTTATTCAATTATATTATTTGTGTTCTCTCCAAACTCTCTCTAGCCTCTTTACTTTTTTTTTTCCAACATGTCTAATTATTTCCTCAACAATCAGAAAACACAAAACTGATAAAGGGAGCCACATAAGGACAGATTGGTATTCAGTCCCATACATTCACCTCATAAATCAGAGATATTGAGCAGGTGGAGTCTCATGACACAAAATGATGCAATGCACCACAAACCATGGCAAACCGTTACTGATTATATTATTGTCATAAACTTGTTTCAAACTTCTTACAAATCATGTAATAATAGAAAAAATACAGCACTGCATGGCAGGAATTAAAAATAATAGATCCTATAAGAGAAAGAATGGGTTGCTTAGTTATTTTTCTACCACATACTTACTACTCAGTCCATTGCATCTAGACCTAGAAGCACTTCGAGATTTTACACACAATTTATCAACTAGACATATCTGCTTGGACTGAAGAACTACAATTTTCCAAATCCAATCTGTCTAATGCAAGACAAATGCAACAACAGCCAATAGAGAGTTTCTAGGCAGCAGAATCTAAACAGTGATTATTAGTGTCAACTGCAGGCTGATTCCAAAAGCTTATGTTGTTGGGAGAAGGCCCAAGAATGATTTTATTTCTTAGCACACTCGCCCAGACAGAAGCCCTAAAGGTTTGTGGATGAAGACAAGACAAATATACAAAAAATTATCATAATAAACAAAATTTTCTAGATTGGGGGACAGCAAGAGTATGAACCATTGATGTTTTAGTCAAAGAGGCTCTCATACCATGTCAAATGCCAATTGATCCCATAAACTTAAGCTCTTCGGAGGAGGCAAAGAATGGTTTTATTACTTAACAATTAGGACCAGTAAAAAGTCACCTTAAGGTTTAAAGTCAATTATGGATAAAAGCCAAAGGACATCATACTTGGATCAACAATGGGGAGCAAAAGCAAATTGGGTTCTTGTGGCATTAAACAGTAAATGTAATGCAACCAATAACATAAGGATTTTTTTTACATTTCAAAATAGTCATGTGCAGCAAAAGAGGGATGGAAATGCTCTTTAAAGTGAAAACTCAAACAGAGATTAAATCAATTTAACAAATGCCTCATATTAATGAAAGATGAAAAATTTAATTTAGGGAATACTATGAGTAAATCAGTAAACGAATCAACATTGCCTATAATGATACATAATGAAACAGTTCACAGAAACTCACAGGTCATCAATTCAGAGTTTCTCTAAGTAAGTTTTCTACTGTCTGGAGTTTGATCAATATTTGAAACCTTCCAGTCCAAATCCTACAAAAAGTCATTCTTTTAGGAGGATTTCTTGTCCCCCTTTTATGCGCTTCTCTTCTCTTTCTCTATAAATTTTCTATAGAAAAACTATGATATAGGTATTTTAAATGTTTAGTTAGTCTTTGGGCCTATGTTTCCCTGGTCTTTCCACAGGATGTATCACTGTCAACCAATTGTCGGTTCCAATGGAAGGACCTTCCTACACATCCCTCCTATGTCAACAAAGCTGTTCAGTGCAGAATGAAAATAAACAGGAGGTGTTCTAAAGGTTCAAATATATGTTAACACACACACACACACACACTCGATCAGATATTGAAAACTCAACATTTTTCAAACATATCTAAGACAAGTAGCAGTCCTTGGGTTTGAGGACAAAGGGGAAAACTATGACAGCATCCCCAACAAAAGCAATATAACCAAAGCCGTTTATAAGTAAGTCATTTCCATTAAAAGATCATCTGACAACAAAAAAAGAATAAAAAGCAATCTCAGTAATAACTAGAATTACTGTGAGAATGTTACAATGAATTGCAAGATGAAATCAATCTTCCCATTTATTGTTACTTCCTTCCAAGCACACTAAAATTCTAGGTTTCTATAGCCTGTTCCATATGATGTAATAAATACATGAAAAGGGCCAAGCAATCCAAGTTTTGACTATTCTGGGAAATGTCAGGAGATATATGAGGTTCAGGATGGCTTAAACACATCCCTCTTCATTCCACATACCTCACAATTCTCCAACCCTACTTAGCCTCTGGTCCCTTTTTCCTAACAAACTTTATCCAGATCAATATTCTCTT
Source organism: Saraca asoca (assembly GCA_026873985.1). NCBI lineage: Eukaryota > Viridiplantae > Streptophyta > Magnoliopsida > Fabales > Fabaceae > Saraca > Saraca asoca. Next base: position 3,214 of record JANHAO010022686.1, read on the forward strand.
CAACACCAAAAAGGAATTTTCGGTTTCAACATCTCCACGATATAAAGAGGAAAGCTACAATAGGTCAGAGTCAGACAGTGATAAAGATTCATTAATTGGATACTTTTCTTCTCAACAAAATGATTAAATGCCAGAAAATGTATCACCCGTGCATTTCAATTCCACTAACCTCCTGTGTCCAACAGACAAACTGCAAATAATACCTAACGACCTAAGGAATTGAAATTGGCATAAAGTGAGAAAATGTTTTCAGTGCAAATCATCGGGGTGGCTAAAACTCCCCCTGTTGCTCTTGTATTAATCAGACGTTGCTATCACCATATACCACATGGATTCATTTTTTCCATTTTACTTTATCACAAAAATAGCTTTAGACACTTCAATTATCAACTTGAGAACCGACCCACGACCAAATATCCAAACATAACTGAAAACTCTATACTCGGCTTAATTAAACTCGAATACCAACAAAAAATTAACAGTGTAATGAAACAACAACCTACCAAAAGAAAATGCACCCACCTTCATGCACAGAAAGACCTGGTCCTGCCTCTGAAACTCAGCGAGTACAGCTACAAGGTCAGACTTAAGCAAGCGCGAAACATTGGACCGGATGAACCGGTCGAGACGAACCGGGTCGGATTGAAGCCTCTTGAGCTCTTTAGCTACAATCAGACCCTCTTTCCCCATCTCCTTCTTCCGTCGCCATATGGATAAGCTTGGGCTCGATGCGGAGCCGGAAACAAAGCGAAGGAGAAGCCAAAGTGGAAAGTGTTGGCGGTTTTGGGTTGTCGTGAGACTGATGTCAGAGAGGGTGTGTGTAGTGAAGGTAGGAAAAGCTCTGCGTAGTGCAATGGGAGCGAGACGGAGCATGAAGGTTGACGATGGAAACAAGTTTGCTGCAACGCCTCTAAAGGAAATGAGACTTCTGTGGCGGACTAATTAGGCTTTCATATTTTGTCTTGGCATTTAGCATAAAGGCTTTAGTTAAGCCCAATATTTAGCACACTGAGAGCCCAAGAATCCAGAGGAAAAGAACAATAGCCCAAGAGTGTTGAAAGCCATTAAACTCAAAAGCCCAAAAACAACCGAAAACTCAAACAAGAAGAATTTTGGACCAAAAATATAATGGGGGAGTAGTGCTGGCCCAGGAAAAATTTTCAGGGGAGTAGTGGGCCTTAGGCCTTGGCCCAATAATTAGAAATGAGTTAAATTTTTTTATAATAAAAATAACAAACCCACTCACATACATAAGGATTAGGATCGGGAAGTGAAGGAAGTCAAACTTTTCAAAAAAAACATCAAATGTCACTTAAGTTAAATGATAAAATCATATAAGCTTTTATACCATATTTTTTCCTTTTTTTTTAAAAAAAAAAGCACGAAAGCTTGAATTTATGTCCTGCAAATTATTCAAACTTTTCATTTAGTAAAAGCCTCCACACTTATTTATATAGAATAATAATATGGGGGATAGTGTGAGAGGTTACTTATACAAACAAAATTTTTTAATTATGGATTGGTTCAAAACACATTAGGACAGGGGATTGAAGAAGGTTTAGATAAATTTTGACTGAAAATTTGAATAATTTACTTCATATTTATGAAAAAAAATACATTTTACATGTCTTTGAAGTTTTTTTTATAAATATAATTTATTTTCTTAAACTTTAAACACCTATTAATTACGCACTTAAATTTTAAAATAAAATTATTATTAATTTTAATCCTAAAAGAACACATGTCTTGCACATATTTTATGTGAAGTCTTATGTACTCTCTCTCAAGATATGAAGCAAACATCAAACATATCATTACTTGCAAATTTTCCTCAAATCCAAATTATAAAATTTATATTTTGATAGAGAAATAAGATATTTAAGGTTCGTTTTTTATCTTATAGAAAAAGAAAGTATACGTACTAATTAAAATTATAAGTCAATTAATATTTATTTTTATCTAAATTTTAGTGAGATAATTTTCATTCCATAGAACTTTTAAGAGTTTAAATTGTAAAGGCTTCGCATGACTTATATTTTTTTATTCAACTCTTATATTACATAGATACAGTTTTGTCAAATACAAAGGATGACAGTCCCGTTTGTACATTTTCCAATCAAACAAGCATATTATAATGCCTTTCTCTATCAATTTTCATTCGTCTTTCCTTTCATGTCTCATTCTTTCTAACCTTCATTTTGCCTCTATTAGTTTGATTTAGGTAATGTAACATCAATGTTCCATATCAAAATCACATATAGTCATATGCTTAATTTCTCACCAATTATTAGGGGGATCAATCATAAACAATGACACAAGAATTAAATCATTTATTTTTATTGGCCCAAATTTCTACATATACTTGATACATAATTTTTTTTTTAAATTGTGAAATTTTTTGTTAAATGATAAATGCACGTTACTTTATTATCTATCAAGTGACTTTTAACTATGATATACTCACTCTTAACTATTAAATTGCATATGATTACATCTAACATAACTATTACATTTCTGTGTATAAAAAAAATATATTTGTTAATGGGATAACTAAGATTACATACCTATTTACTCTCATGATTTCTAAATTTTTTTAATTGACTCCATGAACTTAAAAGGTGGTGCAACTAACCATTTATCACACATAAGAATCACTCTTTAAAATATATAATTTATCCATTTTAGGGATTATTCACACCAATTGTGAAATTTAGGAGTTGATCACATAATTTTTCAAAGATTGAAGAAAAATTGCACATTACCTAAAATTTGTGAAAATGTTATGTTTTATGTATAGTTTTATAATAATTCTTAATATACTCTATTATATTCACTCTTTTATCCACGTCCTTTTATAAGTAGATGTAGTTCAGAATTTTAGATTTCACTTATGAATCCCACCTATTAGAGGATGTGAGTAATAGAGTGGATATAAGTGAGTGAGAGTAATATTATTAATAATTTTAGAGTAACTGTGAAATTTAATTTTTCTTATTTTTGTCCTCATGAAATATTTTTTTATCAATTTTATTATTGTGAAATATTAATTTGTCTTGTTTCATTTTTTGGTTAATATTCATAAGGAAATTAATTAATATTTCACAAAAATAAAATTAATAAAACAATATTTTATAAAAATGAAAATAAGAAAATTTCAATTTCACAAAGGAAAAGGGGTTTTACTCATAATTTTATCTCCTTGTTCGGAGAAAAGTTTCACAAAGCATAAGGCATGTCCATCAAGCCCGAATCAGTGGGAGCCCAAAACAAAAATGTGGGCCAAAGAGGGCTGCAAGGACTAGTCAGTTGCCTGCCTAATGTGAAGGAGCAAGTGCCATGGCCATACCCCACGTTACATTTCTTGGAGTTTTCAAAGCAAAGATGAGAACAGATGGTGGGCTACACATCTGAAACAAATTCAATGAGTTTGCTACAACAAACACATGCCCAAATTAGAGGTTCCCTAACTCACAAAGGCCCAAGGGAACACACCTTGATCCTGTCCCAGACAAAGATCTTACTTAACACATGTGCATTGCAGGCTCAATTGGGTCACTTGTTTTATTATTGGGTTTGCATTAATTTCTTTCTTCTTATTTTCCATTTTAATTTAAATTTATGTGTACATTTCATGTTATGTTGAGGGAACACAATGAGCAAAAGCACAATTCTATCCTGAAAGCTTGCACTTTCAAAGTATAGCACATGGCCAAGGTGTATGGTTCAACAATGATAAATAAGTGACAAATGAATTATGCCATACTTATATGTGTATACCCAACAATCACCAAACTTTTTGCCCCATGGTGGAGCCTTCCTTCTTTGTTTTCTTTGTTGACGAGTGACACCAACAAAATGATCAATTAATAATGTCTCTACTATTTTTCTTGTATTGAAGCTTAAGTATAATTCACTTCTTAAAATACCATCAAATATATAATATATTTCTCTAGGTACAAAATAAAAAAAAAATATTAAGACATTAAGCTTTATTCAACAAGGAGATAGAAAGACATAAGAGAGTGGGTAAGATTCACTTTGTTATGATCCTTATTCTCCTATCTCTTTCTTTCCTCCTAAAGTAGAAGTAAGGTAGTATTTCTCATAAAGTAGGGCCAAATCATTTATTTTTAATACTATAAGATCGGACCCTTATTGATGAACTACGTAATTGTTAATCAAAATGCAATCCTTACTAATAGATCACATGATTAATAACCAAAATGATTATGTTTGGATGCTTGATGATAGAAAAATTTTCAAATCGAAACATCAGAAGCTATTAAAAACAATTATAAAAAATAATTCTTTTTTGTATATAAAAAAAGGAAATTGAATTTTATCAATATCCATTCCTTGAAAGCCCACTGGAAATAAAAAGCAAACAAAGTGTACAAAACAAGGAAGAAAATCTAATGAAGCAGTTAATAGAAACACCCCTTCAACCGAACAAATAGAATAAATTCGGTTGAAGGTACTAAACAAAATCACATGGGCCTCCCACTGGCTTGAGCTTTATTCCAAATAAATGGTCACAAATACATCTGTAAATGAAGCATCGTGTCACAAAGTTTTCCTTTCCAAACTAAATTCGTGTCCAAACATATACCAAACATGTCTAAGAGACTCATTGAATATGTCCCCAAAATTGATCCCCCCAAAACATCTTACAAGATAAGGTCCAAACAGATCATAATGAAGATTGTGGAGCAAACTCTTTGCTGTATTTTGGAAAACTGCTCCTTCTTTTGGAGGAATGGAATTCAAAAAGTTCAAGAAGATAGGAATGGCCAATTTTCAGGATGGAATGGGACGAGGAATTAGAGTCATAAACGACACCCTCTAAGGTCAGAAGAATGTTCCTTCACGTGGTTGGGCTTTTGGGGTTCCATGAAAACCACATTTTGAAACTCGGGGCATTTTTTAAGATAATCTTAATTACTCTTCAAGAACCAAACCTAAATCACATGAAATCTATTGGTATTTGAAAAGTTTACAGTAAATCATGCACATTGGGTTGCACATTAGGGTAACAAAACTGAAAAAACGTTGGACAAGAGATGTTGACTTATGGTAAGAAAGTTTGCTTCTCTCCTTGTTATTTTGGGTTTAAATCTAATGAAAGATGGTAAAAAATTTAAATTCTTATGAGTTTGTTAGACCTAATATAAATTAGTTTGTTTGGGTTGGTGTAGAGATTAACTACTAGCATATTACTAAAAATCTCTTACTATCATAAAAAAAAATTACTTAATTTATATACGATGAAATTTGAACAATTAATACTGATAAATAAGAAAATCTAATTAAAATTAAATTATAATATGTATAAAATTGACTGAGAGTATGTGAAATAAAAATAAATATAAATAGGACTACTCATGAAAACAAAAGACTCAACCCATTCACAATACCATTCTTATGATGCATCTCTAGTAATTGCTACTTAAATAGGAGACAGTCTTGTCTTAAGGGCTCAAGTCTAAGTATACCAGATATCAATCCCATAAATTTGGGATGCAATTAGGTTATAGTTAACGCTGTGGAATTTAAGCTATAAGCATTGAATTTCTGGATATAGCAAGATAGAATAATTTAAAGAGTCAAGTGAATTATCATAATTGTTAATAAAAAATTAATAAATCATAATTTAATAAATAACTAATAATTAAAAAATAATTTTTTAATTTTTAATTATTAATTCTTTTATTTTTTTAATTAATAATTATGATAATTTATTTTACTCTCTAAAGTCAAACTCATTCCTTGATGGCAAATCCTGAGTTTCTAGTTAGGGAAGGCATAAAAAACGTGTCTTCTTTAAGAGGTGTGTTGTCATGGTGGATGAGAAATTTGTTAAAGTTGGGAGCCATGGGAATTGTAAAAGCTGGGCTAATCAACGTTGGCATGGATCCAAACAAAATTGCAATTGGCCCAATAAAGGGTAGAAGCATTCCTTGGCGGGCAGGTTGATCAACTGCACTTGCATGGAGGGAAATGGCGTTTGCCTTCATTTGCTGCTTCCAAAGCACAACAGTCAAAAATCCATTCAAGGTGTCAAAACCTAAAAAACCTATACCATTCAAATTCATAGGTTTCAATGGCAAAAAAAAAAGAGGTTTTGCCACCTATCCTTAGAAGATAACTTTTGCATACTTATGTTGTCCTTACAAATATTTTCATCCCACGTTAGATTATGAAATATTTTAACCTTTTAAGGTACTTGCAAGTTGTAACTGTTAAGATATAATATAATTACAATCATAATTTAAAATTATTAATTTTTATCTAGCTGTAAACATGCTTAATCAAATTCAGAGATTAGAGGAATCTATTGTAGGATTGGTTAGTAGCTATGTTGTACGGACACCGACACGCGGATACGGAAACATAAGGATACAATATTTTCAAAAATATCGATACTATTTTTACATGATAAATGAAGTGTCGGTGTCGATAAATATCGAAAATGAAAACATTTCTGACACGCGAATATGACTATTGTATGAAGTGTCGGTACATCAAAAGTTAGTAGTTGTTGCTTGCCATTCTCTTTTCACCCAGTAGACCACACTTAATCACTCCACATTTCATATGACATTATGGCTATGCAACATATAATTGCAAATTATTCAAAGAGGTATAATGATAAATACTCAGAAACCCTACCACATGGTTGGATGAGACTGACTTCCAACATGTATAGACCCACAATTACCATCACCTTAATGAGTTATGGTCCTAGATTCTTCAATAATAATTATGATTTATAAAGTCCTCTTTGTACTAAATAATTAAGTGGGTCTCTATAATTGTGCACACCTTATCGTTCTAAGAAAGACCAACCATGAAAAAAGAAACGAAGAAAAAGGGGAAGAACTTGTTGGGAAAATAGAGTGGGAACCATTTTAATTTTATGATTAACAACTTGTTGGGATAGTAAATCAATTAGTAGAGTGGTGCCAGAGATTCACTCTTGAATACACATTTAGAGTCACACTTTGTCACAATGATAAGTTCTATATACATTTGTGAAGTTTACCCATGTGTTTGTCATAATGGTAGGTTTTATATTTATTTGTGGGGTCTATTCACGTAAGAAAATGTGATATTGAATGAATTTCTTGGAGTGTGTATCTAAGGATGACAAATGAATAATTTGAATGGATTTAGATAAAGTCATTAATGAATAGATCGATTATAATCCATACATAGAAAATCAGATCTAATTCATTTATTTATTTAATAATTATTATTTTTATATTATTTTTTTTGTCATTTTATTCTTATTATTTTTCTTATTATTACAATTATATTTTGTTATTATCATTAAAAAAATTATACTTAAAATTATAAATTATATTTTAAAAGTATTTTATCTACACTATAAATTGAAGAAATGACGAATAAATTAAGAATAAAATATTTTTTTATTATCATATTGTCCCTTTTTTACCTCAAACTTTTTCTATATATTACATATATAACATATATAAAAATGAAATTTGAATAAATGTGATCTGAAATTGACATTTTAAAAAAATTTGAAATATCTAGAATAAAGAAAATACGCTTATTTGAAATTGGCATTTCTTAAAAAAAAGCTTGAAAATTTACTAAAACAAATAATTGATTACTATTATTTAAATAGAAAAAATTAAAGTTGAATATATTATATAAATAAATATTAATTAATTTTTTAAAAAAATTAACTGCAAGTATCTTTACAAAAATCAAAATACTAAATATATCATTCTTTTTATCCTACAAAAGATGCTAAACACATTATCTTTTTTATCCTATTAAAATCTTAAACATAAGTATAAATGATTATCAATTGATTGACCTAATATGATCCTTATTTAACGGCCTCAATAATAATTCAACTCATAATTATCCAAAAACTAATATAGATGAATTACAACAATGATGACTATGGATGAGTAAATAGATTTGAGTTACAATTACCAAGTCTATGTGCAATTATGTTAGGTAGATTTTTTTTTATTTTATCTTATTTTTATTTAATTGAATATAATAGCTTCTATTTAAAAAAATATTTATTTTAAGTTTTAAATAAAAATTAAAAAATTAAGTTGGATGAGTCATAAATATCTATGAATGAATCTTTATTGACCATTTTATTAAATAGACTAATATTCCATTCATTCATTTGATCCATTAAATATTATAGATAGATTTGGATTGATTCAAAGATAAATAGACTAATGGATATCCATCCATTTTATCACCTTTACGTGTATCCATAATTTCTTATAAGTTTACAATTGTATAATCCTTTTTCAATTAAACTTTGGTTAATTATTTTTGTTTTGCATTACAAAAAGTTTTTAGGTCAAGTGTATCATGTTAGGCGTCTTATCTTTATTTCTTTCTTCAGTAATTTTTGGAGTCTTATCTCTAGATCAATTCAAACATCATTATTTATCCGGGGAACAGTGAATTTGTAAAAATTTTAATCTTCCTGCACTCATAAAATTTGAACTCATGACAATAAATGAATAAATAAAATCTGAGCTAACAATTGTTAGAAACTCTGTTAGGAATTTAATCTCCAGTTTATGCACAATAAAAGTACCTACTTGTATTCATCAAATTAGGTTTTTACATCAAGTAACAAAATTTAAATTTATTATTTTTACACTATTCTTTATATTTATTTATGCTTATAACATAATTTAGAATCAAATTGATCTGTATGTATGCACAAATGTAATACGTATGTGAAAATTTTGTAAGTGCAAATAGTATTTTTATTCTGCAAGGCATGACTAGTAGAAATTGTTGGTGTTTGCATTGAAAGAGAGAAGGAAGATAGAGCTAAGGTGAATCCAGCTGCATGATGAGATATGGAGATATGGTGGTGGGGAAGGCCAATTGGGGGGACAAAGT
>JANHAO010022687.1:0-12122 GCA_026873985.1 Saraca asoca
ATTATATAATTAATTGATATTATATTAATTTAATTATTTATTCAATTAATTTAGATAAACCAGAAAATATAATCCTCTTTACACATATATTATACATTCATAAAAAAACATTAAACATTCCAAAGATTTGAGAAAATATTTTCCTTTCTCCCTTTCCAACTTATTACATTATTCTGTACGTATTTAAAAAATTTTATAATTTCTTCTCAACTGGAGCTCTTCTTTACAATTGAGAACTCAGAGCTAGACCTGACAATTGCAAGCTTTATACATTCATGAAAAAACATTAAACATTCCAAAGATTTTAAGAAAATATTTTCCTTTCTCTCTTTCCAACTTATTGCATCATTATGTACGTATTTAAAAAATTTTACAATTTCTTCTCAACTGGAGCTTTTCTTTACAACTGAGAACTCAGAATTAGATCTAACAACTACAAGCTTTAGCTTGCACCTCCCGGTTCCTAACTCCTATTCGTAACTACCAACAAGAGTAAAGGACAAACACTTTCACATGTTTTAATTTATCTCCCCAAGTCAATTTTCATTCATAACCAGCTATATGTTGCATTATCAAGAGTTAAGAGTAGGAATGGATTGAAAATTTTAATTCTTGATGATCGTGGGTAACTTACAAATATTATCACAAACATTATATTTAAGGAAGTTTTTCAAAGAATAAAGTAGATCTTCTTTTACATGTTGCTCTATGCTATTATACATGTGATATATCTTTATGTAAATACATTAGATATTATACATATATGAATATTCATTTTATTATTTATATTCGCCGCCGTTCGAAGAACGGGTTCTCAGGTAGTTTTCTCTGAAAGGAAAGATGGGAAATAGATCGACTGAAAAGTGTCCAAATAATTACCAGTTGACACGATTTATTCCACCCTTTATTTCTGTGCACAAAATTGCAGGTTGTATCCCTAAGTATACAAACAAACTCTGCCAAACACTGTAGATCTGAAATAACATCGTTTGGGATACTCTTTTCAACGATACCAAATATTTACATTTAACACATGTCATTATTTTTACTATCACACCTTCTATTCTTATTTATATAAATAAATATTTATCAATTTTATTATTTACATGTCAATTTTAAAATCTATTATATATATATTAAAAATTATACTTTTTAACATTAAAAATTAAATTTTTTTCTTTCTATTTGGTGAAAAACTTGTCAATACAAAAGCTTATTTACATTATTCAATCTTAAAGAAGAATAAAATTATAAGATATATTTATTTAATATGATTTAACTCTTAATTTTTATAGGTTGAGATGAAAAATAAATTTCATTAAATTTTAAATATATATAAGAAATTATTCTATTTTAAAAATTAAAATTAAAATTAAAATCTCAAGACTGGACGACATAACAAGCACGTATCATGGTATACTGATATTTTCTCAGTTAACACTTTTATTCTTCTTGACTTGACTTCCCATGCTGGGTCTTCCCTCCCCGAAAACAGCCAAAGAATCTTAAGTTTTGCACTCTCTCTCTTATCTCTGTTTCACGCCTTGACCTTGTAATTTCTAAGTCGTCGAGCGAGTCAACTTTCTTCACTTTAAACTCAGAGCTTTGAAACAGTTCTCGCGATGAGCCCAGAAGACACTGAAAAGGAGTCTGAGTCTGAGGCTGAAACAGCCCAACAGTCCTTAATGGAGATGCTGAGTTCACTCAAGAAAGAGGAGATTTTGGAGGTTCTTTCTGATGGTTTCTGCCCCCACTGTGAGGATCTTATTCTTGCTCGAATTAGAAGGTTTCATAAAAGTAAGAATTTCTTTCCTCTCCTCTTTGAATTCCTTTCTCATTTTCAATCTGTGTTATCTGTTTCTCTGTAATTTTTTTAAATGATTTTCTTTTGGAGATTTAATAATCTCTTTTTATTTGTCTTTTTAATTTGTTGTAGTTTTGCTGACGTTAAGTTTGTGAATATCAGTCCTTAGGCAAACCCATTTGTTTATGAAGGATTCAGCTTTCCCTTTTCCATTTGGGTTAGAGATTTTTGCATTGCTTCACACATCATATGACTTTTACCTCCAATTTATGTTTTCTTCTGTCTTAATTCAGTGCTTCTGATATGTAGGAAAGCTTAATGAATCATCATATCCTAATGAAGGCACTAAATATTCTAGAGAAGTATCACACATGCATAGAAATAGAAATGGTTATGCTTCAGAGTCTTTCAACGGAAGGCCTGCAAAAAAATGGGACAGAGATGGTCCATGGAACTCTTCCCACAAACATGAACCTATTTTCCAGACAAAGCGTAACAGACATGAACCAAGATCTTTGGATCATAGCAATAGGCTTTTCCAGAAATCCGATTTTGATTTGTTACTAAATGATGGTATTGCTGGAGATTCTTCAGTTGAAACTAAGTTATCAGATGAGGAAAAGGAACATATTAGATTCTCTCTAGTTCAAATAAAAAAGGACTATATTCACATTGAAAGAGTGAGAGGGAGGGTCAAAAATGTTCTTCAAGGGCTTGAACTTCACACTCAGGTTTTCAATATTGAAGAGCAAAAGAAAATTGTTGATTATTGCTATAAATTACAAAGGATGGGTAGAAACGGGCAGCTCAGAGGTATGTGTTGTGAATTTGATATATATTCATCCTTTTCTGTTGTAGTACTTTAGTTTAATCCAATTATTCCACCTTCTGATCTTTTTGCTGAAATCAGATAATACTCTTTTGGGATATTTTAGATTCATATGGTATTGTTTGTTGCATTTTTTATTCTATACTATGTATCCTAAATTATCTGCATTACAACCTGGATGGAAATTAGTAGGAAGGAATAACAACACCTATGGTAAGTTTGTTTTGGAGGAAGACTGTATGATAAAGAAAATCTGTTTGACAGAATTATTTGTTTTTTTTTTCGTTTTTGAGAAAGTGTAAATTTTCTATTGTTTGGTGTTGATAAGAAAATAATTTGTTTTGGAGAAGTGCACCAAATTACATGTGCAACAATCACAAAAACGACTTTTGTTGTGTAACAGAGGAAGTTGCTTTTTCCTATCAAAGGCTACATTTTCAGTTGACTAAGTCATGCTTTCATTTTGATTAGATCACCAAAAATCATAAACTCAAAAACGTTTTTCAAAACTTGATTTTCCAGCAAAACAGACACCCTTAATATCATTAGCATTATTCTTCCCTTCTTTGCATATTTTTCATAAATGAGCAATAGGACATTAGTGATTTTGGTGCTTAACAGAAAATATTAGTTCATTTTGCTTTATGAGAGCTACCTTATAAATTCTAATTTGATTTTGAAGGTATTAAAGAATCCATTTATCTGACTTATCAAATTAACTGATCTTTTAATCCATATTATCTAAAAGTCTTATATAATACCATCCTCTTACGACTATCTTTGCTCAATAGGATGGAAGTGGTATCCAAGTGCTTTTAAAGAGAATACATACTGAGAAATTATACTATAAACACTAGCTCCTCTATTCAAAACTAAAATAGTTTTTCTCTAGCTACTGGTGTAAAAGAGAAGTTTATGTCCCATAAATTTCATTAAGAATATGGCATTGTAGATCAGTCTTTTTAAATTGATTTCTAGCTAATATAATTGAGTTGATCAGCATCTTCTGAAGTAAGAATTAGTTTATGCAAAGATAAAAAAAAAAAAAAAAATCAATCTGTTTCTTTCTTAATTTCAAAGTTTTTATACTCAGTAATCTGAATAATTTGGCTATTTTGTCTGCAGAGCGTACATATTCAGAGCCTAGAAAGTGGATGCGTGGAAAGGGACGAGTGACAATACAATTTGGTTGTTGCTACAATTATGCAGAGGTATATCTCCCTTCTATGTTGGATCATGGTAACATATTTGATGTTTTTCTCATTTGTTTTATATTAAATCTTATAGGATAAAGATGGCAATCCTCCTGGCATTATTAGACACGAGGAGGTAGATCCACTACCATCTTTGTTCAAGCAAATAATAAAGAGGATTGTTAGATGGCACATACTACCTTCAACGTGTGTTCCTGATAGTTGCATAGTGAATATATACGAAGAAGGGGATTGCATACCTCCTCATATTGACCACCATGATTTTGTGCGGCCCTTTTGTACTGTTTCATTCTTAAGTGAGTGTGATATTCTATTTGGTTCTACGCTAAAAGTTGTTGGTCCTGGAGAGTTCTCAGGGCCTGTTTTCATTCCTTTACCTGTGGGGTAAGTTTTCCTTTCTTCTTCCCTCCTCCTTTATCCTTTTTACAGGAATTGTATCATTAATGTCAAATTTGGACCATGTTAATTAGATCTATGTATTAGTTATAGTCTCATAGCCTAAGAAGAACGGATATAGACATGTGCTACATGGTAATAATATGACATTAGCACAGTAACACATCAAAATCTAGGAATATAACAACAGGACAATATGTATAAAAAACATAAATATGTGATCATGGACATTTCTATGTATGAGAACTCAAAAGTATGAGAGAATATGTCTAGTAAATATCTTGTATGTGTTAAATCATGTTTCGAATGCTTTTTATAACAAGTCAAGTGTTAAATTTGAACACTTGTAGTTTTTAGGTGTGCTAGATATAGTGTTGTGCTGTGTTTGATACAGGTGTCAAACACATGTCAACTTAATTTTTTTAGTTTAATTTGTCATTCTATGAGTAGAATTGGTGTATTGGCAAGCAAGTATAAAATAAGAAGGGAATATGGTTTCTTAATCATGTTTATCACAACATCATCTGTCATTAGACATTCTAATCATCTTTTAATAATATAGGTCGGTGCTAATTTTCAATGGTAATGGAGCTGACGTTGCTAAACATTGTATACCAGCTGTTCTTGAAAAGAGGTTGGTCTCTAAAATGGAATTATGATTCAAATTCTTTATGTATGGTTCTCTTAATTATTTGATTTTTTTTGCAGGATTTCAATTACCTTCAGGAAAATGGATGACAGTAAATTACCGTATAAGTATTCTCCTGATCCTGAGCTTGTGGGAATTAAGCCACTTAACCATTCACCTGTAAACAAATCCGGGATTCGGCGGGATGAATTTGGGAACTCAGGAACCAAACAACAGAAGCATCAAAGCAATGAATCTAAGTCTGGGAGGAAGAGTACAAGATATGACTTGAGTCCTGAAGAAGATGAGATTCCTCGTCTCAATGGCAGCTTTAGCAAATTGAAGGTCAACCAAAATGGACGGAGGAGATGAGTGCTTCATTGAGCTTGGTTTCTTTTATTCTTTGTCATATAAAATACCTTTGTTAATTGTGTTCTTGCTTGTAGATTGTTTACTTTGATTATGTTTTGTATTTGAATTAGAATAAGCTGTACAATTTATATTTGGTTTGTGGAACTACTTTTGTTTGGTTCATCACCTGGTTTTCCCATGAGACAATATTCTATTGTAGAGTTTTTGTTTTGCTTATCATGTGATTTTGTTTATCACTACTTTTATTTTCACATTCTATATCTTACATGATGAACAAAATAAAAAATCTACAACAGAATATTGTTTCATAGGAAAATCACGTAATGAATTAAACAAAAGTAATTCCACAAACCCAATGTAAATTGTACAGCTTATTCTAATTCAAATACAAAATATAAACAAAGTGAAAAATTTACATGTAAGAACATAATAAACAATGATAGAGAGATTAGAAGGTGTGTAATTTATAGTTTTTTTTTTTTTTTACGAGAGGACGTGAGAGATAGAATATATGAATAATAGAATTGTTAAAATTACTCTAGTAATCACTTTATGCTTTTAATTGATTAATGAATAGATTATGTTTAAAATAGATGAAATGGAAGTTAGTATATTTTTTAAAAAAAATAAAAAAAATATATAAATATAATTAAATTAAATCTTAAGAAAGGTAAATATAATTTCTCCTTCGATGATTAAGCCAATTTCCAACCTGTCTACCTCAGTTTGGAGCACCGAAAGTACCACATGAATTGGGTCCACGTGGGCCCAATCGTTTGATATATTGGCCTCAAACAGCAAATTCAGTCCTTCAAAATCTGAGTTGATTTATTTGGTTCGTGGGCCTGAACCCGTTTTACAATCCCTATGTGCAAAGTTTCCCTACAAAATACAAAGTATAGAAATACATGTCAACATTTGAGCTGAAATGGCATCTCTCTATATATAAAGAACTGAATATTTGATTTAACATTTTCATTATAAGGTACTGACTTCAATCTCACAAGATTGACACTATTTTCACGCATTATCACTCACGTTTCCATGCACAATCCTCAATCCTCTAAGAAGGACCTAAATCTATAAGGGAGGTTGAGGCAAATGCACACTTTTTGAAATTTACTACCTTTATAAATCAATCTTATGATGAATAGTTAGATAACCTATAAATATTATTATAAGTCTTTAAAAAGATGGATAGAATATCTTGATTTTAAAGTGGAATAATTTATCTTACTCATAACCTTAATCTACGAAAAGATAAAAAAAAAAAGAGTAAAATACTTTACTATTCTTTGTAATTTATTGAAACGACACGAAATTTTTCTCTTTAGTTTCAAAGTTTACATTGCCCTTTCTTAATATAAAAAAGACATTACATATAACTCTTTTTTTAAGTGACAATGCTCAACATTATTTGTTCAACAGCTTTATTGATTTGTTGAACAAAATGTCAAATTTACCCCTTTGCAAATGTTAAACCTTATAGATGAGTTTATAGTGGTGTGAGGAGGGTTGAGCCAACAAAGCAGTTGGCTTGGCCAACTATGGCGGCTCAATTCATTCCTTCAGTTGGCACAGATACAAAGCAAATTATAACAAAGGGTATAAAAGAAATCAAAAATAAAATATTCTTAACATTTCATTAAATTAACTAATTTGTAAGATTTGAAATCAGAGAATAAATTTGTGTAATTTTCATAAATTATAAGAAAAGTAAATGTATTTTATTAAAAAAAATATATGTAAGTTGTGGTGGAAACCACAATAACAACCTAGATATGCCATGCATTTAATTGAGAATTGAGTAGGTGAAACACATTAATGTAACAAAAGAAGAAAAAGGGAACTAAAACTAAGGGCATAGTATTGCTAGCTGCAAGTGCAACAAATACACGAATACCTGTTTTCAAAGTAAAAAAAACAAGTGCATAAAAATGCCAGAATTTTCCATGGTGAAAAGACAGGGCTGCAAGAGTAATTCCCAAAGGGAAAGGAATCACATACGGCTGTGGTACACAATTATCATGTGGTCTCGGGCCCACTGAGTCCTTAATTATTAGGTCAGATGTTAAGGTAAGTCAAAATCAAGATGAAATGGAATCCATTTCATTTGAAGTGAAATCAATGAAAGCCAGTATTGGTAGGGTTTGCAGATTGGAAAACTCTCCTTCACTTTTCTCACTTAAAAAGCTCTGATTTCTCGACCTACGTTTCAGAGAGGAAAAAAAGTACTTCTCCGCAACTTACCCTTCTTGTGAATTAATAAAGGCATACTCATGGACTTCAATGACCTGTCAGAAAAGAGCAAAAAATAAAAGAATAAAAGAAAAACAAAGAAAATGAATGGCTTTCTTAGGAAAAAAAAAGAAAAGAAGAATCTAAATTCACGTCTGTATATTTTCTTAATTATGTTTATGTTTGAATCACTTATAATTAATAATAATTAATGTGAGAAGATATAAGAAAGATATAGAAAAACAGATGTTAATATAGTAATTCTGGACCATTTTCTGAAATAAAAACATATTTCTTTATTAAAAGAGATATAGACTAAAAAAAATAAAGATATAAAATATATGGTAAAATATAAATAATTTTTCAAAGTAAGGTCAATTTTCACATAACCTCTAAAGTTTTTAATCCTATAAACAATCTTTTGAATTCAAAAAATTGAAAATATTAAAATCCTAGTTAAAGAAGAAACAAAAAAAAAAATGCATGCAACTCATTTATGACTTTTTCTAACTATTTTTAATATGGATTTTAACTAATCTATGGATGAGTTTTCTTTTAAACTAAATTACTAACTATCAATGGAGTTGAATCTCTAAGGTATTTAGAATATGATTGAAGGTAAATACTTTTAAATAAATTATTGTTGAAATTTGATTCAGCTACATTTGGGGAAGTGAGGTATATTGTATTTTTTTTCTTCATTTATTTTGAGTTTAAGGCACTATAAAAATAGTTAGAAAAAGTCATAATCTCTTCCTGTATTTTTAACTTGGATTTTAATGTTTTCAATTTTTTGAAAACTTTAAGAGACTATTTATAGGATTTTTGAAATTTCAGGTGTTGTGTGACAGTTTATCTTAGTTTAAGGAGGTTATTCTTATTTTCGCCTAAAATATAGAAGTTCTTTATTTAAAAATTTTAAGTCTTATGTTTTTAATTTTTATGTCTCTTCAATTGAGGAGAGAAATTTTAAGCACCTAAAAGAATGTCTCATCCTCGTAAGTTAGTATACCCTATAAGTTAAAAACTCCATCAAAAAGATGTGTATAAAAATGAATATAGGAAATCTATTGATCTTTAATTTAGAGATTATATCTTCAATTTCTGTATCTCCTTTTTCCTTTTTTGTTAGTTGAGTAAGAATTTTTTTTACTTACGAAGCACTTTAGAATGTTCCAACCTCATAACTATTTATTTTCCTTTTTCACTCTCAAATAAATCAGAAAGAAAAGGTCAGGATGTGTTTGTTAAATGTGTTGATCTAATACAAGCTTTTCTCATATCAAATATCATCTAGTGCGATAATATGAATAATTAAATTAAATTTTAATTTAGGGTATGAACATATGTTTAAAATTAAAATCTTAGATTTTTTTTTTTTGGGGGGGGGGGGTAAAGCATACATACATCTAACAAAGTAAAAAAGAAAAAACAAGAGGAAAGAATAAAAGAAGGTAGGCTTACACTGCAAAAAGGAAAAAAGAGCAGCAAAAGAATATGAATCACAACTTTAAACCCCCTCCTCACATTGAAAGAAATAAAGAAAAAAGACAAGATCAAAATCAATAGAAAAGGAAATATAATATGCTTTTTGATTGGCATCCATTGTTTTTCTTCTGTATTTTTTTCAACACTTCTCTCCTCTTACGCAGTGCCAAAATCACAGAAAGTTAACTCAATTCAAGTGTATCGGCCAAGCATTCAAGAAACAACTAATGCTAAGCAATGCAAAATCAGACTGTAATATTATATTTTATTTGCTTGTCGATACTTCTTTTCATTTTTTTCTCATATATCTTTATGTAATCGTATTACACACGCATTTTGAATCTCTAACATGAACTATTAAATATAGATACATAGATCAGAGATCATGATATTTTTTTCAAAATTTTTTTTTAGTATTTTGAATCTCTAGCATATATATAAATTAGAGAAGTTGGTGTTACCTAAGGTAAATAGCTAGGGCAACAACCAACAATGGCTGACAGTCAGCATTAATATTAAGTTGTTTATTATCCTTTCTGAACATTACTCATTTGGAGTATTCCCTTGATGTGGAATCAATGGTTAAAAACTTGAAAGGTAGAGAAGGAGGAAGGTAAATTCAAATCCTAGAAATGCTACATAGAAAAACCTATACTGCCAAATAGCAGAATTTCAAAGCCCCTTGGGTTTCCCATCACAAATCATACATGACTTTTCCACTTAGAAATGCTAAATCAAAAAGTTATCAATCACTCACTTATCATGAATTCATGATATAATGATCATTTAGACCAGTTCTTGATTATAAAAAGGGTTTCATCAAGAGGTGAACATCTTTTAGTTTTTGCTTTATAGATACTAATTATTTCTTTTGAGGTTCAGATAAAAGAATCTCAAAATAAATCCATACAGTAAAAACAAAATAGATATTAAATATTTAGTAAAAATTATTAGTTATTATATTTTTATAATGCTGTATCATCTTTTTATTCATTTATAGTATAAAAAGTTTTGTACTGACATTAAAAATTAAATTTAAACTCTTGTTTGAAATGAAAGAAAACTAAGAATGAATTGACAGTATATACCTTAGACAGAAAATTGAACTTGACTGATATAAGAGTGTCACAAATATTAAGATAAGATTTGTGTAGCTTACATAATTCTTATGATATTTTTTAGAAAATTCTTATGGAATGTTTAGAAATTAACAGGAATCCAGAAGGAAAGACAAAAAAAGAAAAAAATAGAAGACAAGGAAAGAAAAAGACAATGAAGAGTTACATCATTAAATTAGAATAGAAAACTATCCAAAATATTCAAACAAGAGGAGAATAAAAAGTATAACTTTGAAGAGTTTTAGAAAATTAATTAATCATAATCTTTTGTTTCCCTTCCTTGAAATTATTTTAGAAGATTAAACATGATCTCCTGAGTTCATTTTTCCCTTTTCTTTTTTGGCTAAAATTATCAAACAAGATATCAATAAAAGAGACAAAATTAACCATGAAAAATTAACAAGAATCTCAAAATTAAATTGAAATCATTAGACGTAGCAAGATATAGAGAATGAAAAAGAAGCAACCACAAATTAAAGATTACAACAAAGGCTATGGTCAAAAACAAAATTACGTACCAACAACAAGGTCAAAGGCATCTTTACTTTCTGATCTTGTTTGTTAACATTTATGACAAGTGTTTCATGTTTTGTTCCATGCACACAGCCCAATTATTTCAGATACACAAACATTAACACAGATCTCAAACACAGTAACAGTAACGTATCACCATCACTTCTCACCTTCAACACCACGAAGGAGATCTCTAGAGAGAGAAAAAGCCATTTGATAGAGAGAGAAAGAGATAGAAGAGGCTGACGGGAATGAAGCCTGGTCCGAGATCACATAAGGGGCTTCATTAATTCGATCAAAAATCGAATCTTTGAGGCTTGTTTGGTTTCAGCAGATCTTAAAGATCAAAACCCAGATTAAAGCTTCAAAGAAGAAAAGCCTACATGACCTCGAGCCAAACAACATTCCCATCAACCCTTATCTCCCACTTCAACCAGAGAAAAATAGAAAAACTACGTGGAAAATTGAAAGAAGAAAACCCTAACCCATTTATGATCAGATCCTAATTCTCTTCTCTGCTTCTCTCACATAAACCCTAATTCGAATCTAGAGAGAGAAAGGGAGAGAATGTAAGCACACACTGATGGGAAAACTAGTTTCACCCGTATATAACGTAGCGACCTGGGAAAACCTAACCCAGCTGTTGTGACGCCTAGGTTAACTGTGGTGTATTTGGAGTTGGAGGCACACGCTACTGATTTGTGCGTGTATGAAACGCCCCTCTCGAAACATCATTTTTGTGGCATCTTCTATCATTTATTCCCTCAGGATAAAGGCAGACGTGGGTGTAAATCTGATTTTAATTTGGGATTAGGTGCCAACTTGTTTTTATTTTTCATTATAATATATATTAAAAAGGAATAAATTAAATCAGACTTGTGTATAGAAAAGTTTGTATAAATGTGATGAAATCGGAGAGATCTAAAACCTAGACCTTGAAAATTAAAATAAAACAGCTTTTCTGACTGATTTTATGCTTTCAAATAATCAATATCTATATATAATTTTGTAATTATCTCTTTCCCTGTCATTTCAAAAACAAATACATAAAAAAAAGATATATATTTTGACAAAAAGATTGTTTTGTTGGGGTTATCATAGGCAAAATCTATAAGCAATATACTCATCAACAACTAAGAACCCCCTTTTTTTTTTAAATTCATTTATACTTCCCAAAATATTTTACAGGTAAGATGTAATGGAGGTAGTAGCATACAGTTATCTTTTGCTAGGGAAAATCGAATAAAAATTAAATAAGCCCATAAGATTAAACCTAAGTTCTTGTATTTGCATGAAAAATGACGGCCTTTTTAAGGGGTTAGGCTGATCTTAACTCCCTAAAAAATTTTAAAATTTTATATTAATATCCTATAGTACATGTAAAATTTTTTGCATGAATCATAAATCATTCTATCCTAAAAAATTTTGATCAAGATGTGTCACTATCCATGAAAAGATTTTATATATATAAAAAAAGGCCTTCTTAATATCGAGCTGAATGAAAAGTTCTACTTTCAAAAAT
>JANHAO010022688.1:0-12130 GCA_026873985.1 Saraca asoca
CCAGAATACTGAATGAATAAACCCTATGTTTATTCTAGGTCCAAACTTTATTGATATTTCTCTAACAAATAAGTATATGCACATAAATAAGATAAAATGAGAAAAATCATGACTGAAGTAGAGCTTCATTAAAAATAACATTGTCTCATATAATGAAATCAAACTAAAGGACTAAGGCCCATGCATTTTACAAGATCCTTAAACCTGAATGGTGGCATGCCTTTTGTGAAAGGATTTGCTATCATCAATTTAGTGCTAATATGCTCAATGACCACTAATTTATTCTTAACATGTTCTCTTACGGCTAAGTACTTAATGTCAATATACTTATTTTGATTACCACTCTTATTATTTTGAGCCATAAAGATTGCAACTAAATTGTCATAAAATATCTTTAATGGCCCAAACACAGAATCAATTATTCTATGCCCAAAAATAAACTCTTTATCCATACACCATGCGTTGTAGCCTTAAAACTAGAAATGAACTCAACTTCCATAATGGAAATAGCTGTCAAAGTTTGCTTCACACTCTTCCATGATACAGCTCCACTAATAAGCATGAAAATATACCCAAATGTTGATTTACATGAATCAATGTAGCCAGTAAAGTCTAAATCTGAATAACCAATCACTTCCAAGTTATCTATTCATCTGTACATAAGCATGTAGTCCTTTGTCCCTTGGAGGTACCTTAAAACTTTTTAGCAGCTCTCTAGTGGTCTATACCTAGATTACTCTGATATCTTCCCAACATACTAGCCGCAAATGCTATGTCAAGTTTGGTGTAGACTTGAGCATACATTATACTGCCAATAACTGAAGCATAAGGGATGTTCTTCATTTGCTTCCTTCTGAAATTATTCTTGGGACATTGGTTCAAGTTGAACTTATCCCCTTTAACAGTGGGGACAACACTTGGTGAACAATCTTTTATTTGAAATCTCTCTAAAACATTATTGATGTAGGTTTCCTGCGACAAACCCAGAATACCTTTATATCTGTCTCTAAAGATTTTTATGACAATGACATAAGAAGTATCAACCATCTCCTTTATGTCGAAGCTTTTAGAGAGAAATTGTTTCACCTCATGCAATAAATCCTTATCATTGGATGCAAGTAAAATATCATCCACATACAGAATTAAGAAACTAATCTTGATCCCACTAACCTTGTGATATATACATTAGTCCATAATATTCTCTTCAAAACCAAAGGAAGAGATTACATCATGGAATCTTAAATATCATTGACAGGAAGCTTATTTTAGTCTGTAAATAGATTTCTTAAGCTTGCATATCAAATGCTCACCTTGACTAGAGGAGAATCCTTCAGGTTGTTTCATGTATACCCCTTCCTCTAGTTCCCCATTAAGGAAAGCTATTTTTACATCCATTTGTTGCAATTCTAGATCAAAATGTGCAATTAAGGCCAGAATAATGCAAAAAGAATCTTTCTTAGATATAGGAGAAAAGGTCTCCTTGTAGTTGATTCCTTCTTTTTGAGTAAATCCTTAGGCAATGGGTCATGCTTTATATCTTTCAATGTTATCCAATAAGTCTTTCTTTGTCTTAAAAACCCATTTACATCCAATGGCCTTAGCCCTATTAGGCAACTCAACAAGATCCCAAACTCCATTAAATGGCATAGAATTCATCTCATCCTTCATTGCATCTAACCATAGATCAGATTCTTTACAATTCATGGCTTGTGAAATGTTATAAGATGATTCTCAGCTCCAAGATTATTGTCCAATTCTTGTAGATACATGACATAGTCTTCTAGAATTGTTGATCTCCATATTCTTGTAGATCTTCTTAATGTTGGTTCAGCATTTCCCTATAGGTCATCTTGTCCAACTAGTTATTTAGCTATTGCACTTCATGAACAACTTGATCTATAGGATTATCAGTAATAGGTTGTGTATATTCAGTGATTGGTTGCACAACACTCGTTTGAACTTAAAAAGTGTCTCAAATAATAACCAATCTTTCTCGTGATGTGGAAGGTTGATCTCTTTCAGAAACTATGTCCTGAAATTGATTACTCTCACTAACTAAGTCATTCTCAAGAAATTTAGCATTTCTTGATTCCACAAACCTAGTACTATATGATGGACAATAGAATCTATAACCTTTAGATCTTTTGGCATATCCAATGAAATACACACTAATAGTTCATGGGTCTAGTTTCTTTTCTTATGGATTATAAACTCTTACTTCAGATAGGCATCCCTAAATGCGCATATGTCTCAAACTTGGTTTCTGACCCTTAAATAGCCTAAATGGTGTCTTTGGAGCAGCCTTGGTTAGAACCCTATTCAATAAATACACTATCGTCTTAAGAGCTTCAATCGATAAGGATTTAGGCAACTTAGAGCTGCTTAACATACTATGCACTATATCCAATAATGTCCTATTTCTTCTTTCTACAATGTCATTCTAGTTCTGAGAACTAGGCATGGTATATTGGGCAACGATCCCATACTGTTGAAAAAACTTAGCAAATGGACTAGGTGCTTGTCCATCTTTAATGTATCTACGATAGTATTCTCCACCTTTATCTATTCTAATGATCTTAATTTGCTTACCACATTGTTTCTCTATTTATGCTTTAAAAGCCTTAAATGAATCTAAGGCTTTGCTCTTATTATGAAGTATGTAGAGATACATATATCGAGAATAGCCATCTATAAAAGAGATAAAATACTTTGGACCATAAGTGTCCATGTCAGGACAACATATATTTGAATGTATAATTTCAACATTAAAAATAGTAGAAATCAATCTTTTGTGTAACATAAATGAAAAAAAATATAAAATATTCACTCATAGTTCCTAAGCTTTCAAAGCTTAGTTTCATCTTGATGTAGCATCCAAAGCCTTCGAGCTTTTCCTCTAGCTCCAAGATGATACCAACTTCACTTATGCCCTTAGAGTGAATTTTACAAAAATTCATAGGTTTCAGAGATCGCATTTGAAGAAAAGAAATTATTTTACTGAATTTCAAATTTCCTTCTTTTGACTAAAATCTTAAAATAACATCAAATAACACTAATTACCTTTTCTAAATCAACTAATTAACAATTTATGATCTTATACTGGAAACTACACTTATTTAAAAGACCATTAGAAACCTCACTTATTAAGTACAATTATTGCAGGACAATACTAAACCATTAGGAGGCATATCACTAAATTTAATTCCAACTAAAACAATCTCCAACAAGAGACCTAGGACAATAGTTAGAATTTCATTATATCATTCAAGGTAATGTTAAATTGCTTCATCGGAGAAAAATGAAAATTTAAGACGCTTGTGAATTATAACTTAAATGTGATAATTTTGGCCTAAAGTGGGACATAAAAATTATTTTAACACTGATTGAAATTATTCTCAAACAATTAAAACTCCCATTGCCTTTTCTTAGCCTAACCAAAACACTAGATTCTTAAATCTCCTCATACAAGCTTAACCCAAGCAAGCTTGTAATATCTCCTAAAGTTAACCTAACTAGATTCAAATACTAGACTGGAAGGGTGACTAGTTGATTATGGGCATGATCCCTAAGGGAGGAGTGGCTGGTTGACCATCTTTTACAAAGCGATCAATCATTTAGTGTCAAGTTAGACAAAATCTGATGCATGAAATTTGAGGTGTCAAAATCATAGTATAGTTAGGTATTGGTCAAAATAGAAACCTTGTTAGGAAAGAACTCTAGTATAATCTCGGATCCAAAAAATGAATCCAAGAGTATTCATCACTTTGCATCAAGACTTAAGGTCAGAGGTCAGATGTAATATTAGAGATAGACCTATGCTTTGTGAGATGTAGTTTTTTCATATGATTATGTGAGTGGGATTCTGCCATTTGGGCTTCTTTTTCATATAAAGTATATATCTTTAAAAGTTACCTAAGGTATTTTGATAGTTAGAAATGTGAAATGTGGCCAAAGAATTAAACTATTAGAATTAGGTCTAAATTAATGAAAGCAAAAGTTATGAATCATTATGAAACCTAAGTAGGCCATGAGATTATGGATTAAACCAAGAAAGTAAAATTTGATGAATTCAAGCTTAGGCCATAATGTATATGGGATGGTAGATTCAAATTAGAACTTAAGAAAATGGTTTCCAATGTTATTATATGATCGATTGATTTATGTATGAAATCGGTTATAACAAGTAAATTTACAAATAGTACAAATTATAGATTAATCTAAAAATCATAGTTTTCCCTGTGCATATGGGCATTAAGTTATAAACTCATGAAATATTATGAGAAGTTTTATTCTATGATTCAAAAAATTATGATTTATGAATTTCTAATTTTATTTCCTCTTTATTAAGATTTCTTATATTTATGATAACTATTAAAATTGTTATTTTCCTAAAAATAAGAAAATTATTGTTTTAAGGTATTATATTTTTATTATTACTATTCTATGGCTTGCTTGAAGTAAATATTATTTTTCAAAAGGATACGCATTTATTCTTTTATTAAAAATAAGAATTTCTTTTGTGAATAGTATTCCTAAAATTTAATTTCATTGCATCATTTAGAAAACATTATGAAAGATAGTAGTAGAGAGAATGTTTATGAGGTAGACATGGGTTAGTCATAGATAGAGAATAATGTATAGCATATGATAGATAAGAATACAAAGAGATGTAAATATGTGTATGTATGTATGTGGTCACCTATATAATAAAGGGTTGTAGGACAGATGATCACCTATGCAATAGGAGGTCATGGGATAGGTGCATTAAGGCACAAAAATTATGAAAAGTCCTACAAGACCAAGAAAAGTCAAAGTTAAAGGAAAGTTAAAGTTAAAGAAACATCATTCCCCTAATATTCCCTATTATCAGTATCATTATAAAATATGAACTTTATGTGGTCATCAGATATGACTTAGTAAAGCAAGATGATAGAAGCTTTACATGGTTATCAGATGTGTCATAGTAAAGTAAGTATAATGATTTCATATTATATTATATTTATGATGTGATAGAATAATCATCAAGGATAAAAATAGATAGTAAGAATGAAAGATCAGATATAAAAGTTTTAGAGATCATTGTGATTATATTTTTTACATATATGAAAACATATTTTCCATTATATATATTATATGTATATCTATGTGTATATGTACATGTATGACCAAAAAGGATTTTCAACCCAAAGTTGGGTTTGTGTTTTGTTCATTGAGTAGTTATACTCACTCTTCTCATTAACATTTTCCAAGTTAATAAGTCTTATAAGAGTTATCTCAATTAGGAGATAATTCAAGATATTGCATGTGATTGGATTTAGTTACGTGATCCCTTTGATTTACTTTTGGTAGTTAGTGTCCATCCAATCAAACAATGCGCCTTTAGATATGAAAAAGGTTTTACCAAAAGGATTTCATTTTAATTTTAAGAGTTATCTATTTAAAAAAAAATATTTTCATTGCAATTATGCATATTATGGATTTTCTGTAATGGTGCCAAGGATCATTTTCCACATTTATTTTCATGATTTCTAAAGATTAAAGGAATTTTATCAAGATTAGGCTCATGGGTTCGCAAATCAACTTAGAGTGATTTATACTACTTACACCCTCAGATTTCAAGATGTGACAAAACTCTAGGATCAATATAAATTAAATTAAGACCATTATAGTGAATAAACTTACTTTGGGCATGCCAAAAATAATCAATTATAGCAACACATCAGCTATATCAATCCCCTATGTAGTCTCCCTCACTCCTACTCTCACATGGCTTCATACTGATGTCACATCCCTAAATCTAGAAATGTGATTGGCATAGATTACCAAGTGGTAATCCATGAACCCATAAGCTTTTAACTCATAGTAAATAAAAGTTTGAATAAAACTTCAATTAAAATAATCATATTGTGCGTACTTAAAATCCAAAACCAAAATGAAACCAAATGAAAAATAGAAATAGAAATGAAATTTAAAATGAAAAGTTTTCAAAAATGTAAATCTTGACTTATGACATGATAGGGTTGACTTAGTTGATTGTTAGCTTTCTTTACCATATTCTATTTGCATACTTAATCATATAAGGTCTTGCTTAATCAGGATCCTCCAGTAATTGGGTCTCTAACATGATAAATAGAAGAGGTAAGTACAACCTAAGTACTAAGTGAAGTAAGGGTTTCTACCTTTCTTTGGGTGGAAACCATTGGGTCATAAGAACAAATATAGCATTTATATGTATCCATAAGTGTGTATGTGTGTGTAATATAAAGCATATGCGAAGTTCCTTTAACATTCTTTATTATTTCATTAGTCCAAGTGATCATGCATACTCTATAGCCTCATCATAATACTCTATATCATGGAGTTATCAAGTAGGGGTACTATCAAGAGGGGTTGTCTCAACATAGTAGGTGTGAACCATCTGGTCACTCAGATGTTATGATGAGTTATGTCTACCTTATTGTGTTAAGGTGTAAAAATCTTAGGTTACTCTTTATGTACATATACTCATTACTTGATTAAACTGACCCTATCAAACAAACTATATAAATTATACTGGCAATGGTGAGTTAATAGAAAGAATGATGATTGAAAGGTTGTATGCCCTTAACGTCATACTTTATTAAGGTAGCATGTCCCATAGGATGCATGATTTAAACTTGTTCCCTCCTATGTCACACTTGAATCATGAGTCATTGTCCTCATTGACAAAAGAGAAATCTTATTCATCTCCTAGTATACGTACATAGGTCTTCCAAACCCCACTTAACTTGTGCTGGTTCGCAAACACTCATCCTTGAAAATTCTTTTAGTTATCTATTCTTATCATACCTTTTCTAGACTTATTAATCTCTACTTATCCTATTTTCTTATTTTATTTATTATGGAATAATTAATTATGGAAAGAGTCATATTTTCCAATATATTTGATTAAAACTAAGTTCCAACCCTGTGCTAAGTTATAAGCTAAGCTCACCATCGCATACATACATATAATCACATATAAACATATTTTCTTAATAATTCTATTTTTAATTATTAGGCCTAAATCATTTATTTAATTTTTCTTCTAATTTTCCAAATAAGTAGAAAATATTTTTAGGATAATTTTAGAAAAATATTTTTTTAATAAAATGAAACAAAGTCAAAAAGATAGAAAACCATACTCACCTTAATAGGAGAGAATTCTTTTAAGTTTAACCTTGGAACCATTTTCTTAGTTTTGATTTTGGCCTTTGACTATTAGGACAACTGCAACAATCAAAGAAGAAATCAAACCTAAAGGAAAAATAAAAATGTAAGGAAAAAATTTGAACTTTTTGGGCTAAAATCTTACCTTAGGTTTAGACCTTTGAACAGTGCAAACTAAAACCATTTTTAGTTAAGTAATGCTCTTTGAGAGCTATTCAATTGTAAATGAGGGTTATAAAAAACGTCGTAGTGGTTACTCCTTATATAGACTTGCTAGGGTGACTGTTTGACCTGCTCATGCATTGTTAGTCAACCTCACGAGATCGTACAATTGATCAACCAAATCTGGGATTGGTCGACTAGTTGGCTTGATTCCCTAGGCCAAGCTTGGCCCAAAAACCTTATTTCACTTGTCAAGTAAAACTAGTTCAATCCAAGTTTTGAGTTTTAACTTAAATTCAAACTCAATTCTATACTATTTTGGCCCGTCATAGTTCTATCTAACCTTAAAGGATGTTACAATTGAAAAATGGCAACACACAAGGGTGGAGTAATGTCAATAACTTGAAGCAAAATGGAAGAAGCATGGTAGAGGTGGTTGGCACTAGGCAATGGGTTGCTGTGGAACATAACTTTTGGTGACAATGCCTATCATGCAACACCATAGTGGCCAACAAACTGACGCAACAACAACAAGCACATGAAGGGTAGTTAGTCAATGGTGGCTCATGACAGTACCAAGTTGGGCGTGTGGTCAAGCTGCCAAAGAAGATAAAGTTGCAAGGGTTTTCAAAAGAAGAAAGAATAGAGGGTTATTGTGGAAAAAGAAGAGAAGGGGAAAATGAAAGGAAAAAGAAACAATTTTTTTAAAAAATTAAAGGTTTGTAGTATAAAAATTAGAAAGAACAAAGGGGGTAGTGTAGAGAAAGAAGAGAAGGGGAAAATTAATGGAAAAAGAAACAATATTTTTTTATAAATTAAAGGTTTATGGTATAAAAATTAGTGTAAAAAGAGTACTTGTAGTTTACATAATTTGATTATAAATACATAACTAGTTCACAAAAATTAAGTCTAATGAATAACTGCAAGTTTTAAAATCTTTTGTCATTAAAATGGGTATATTAATATTATACATTATGCAACTAAAATAATTAAAACAGTTAAATTTAACTTAATAAGATACAATAAATATGCATAAGTTTTGAATTTTAAAACATCAAAACTAAGATGTATTTAGTACACATTAATAACTAGTGTAATAAAATAAAATATTACATATGCTCTTATAAATTATAAAATCCATTTAAATAAAACTTCAATGACTTTTAATAAAGCTTAAAGTTTAAATCGTATCATAAAAAAAGCCAAGTGTCTATTTAATAGTTGAAATAAATGATATTTTAAACATTTAAAATAATCATAAATAATTAATTTATTATATTTTGCATTGATCACTAAAATAAGATAATAAATCCAAACACCTAAAACAAATATTATGAACTTATAAGTTCTCAAATAAACTTGTTTATTAAAATATCGTCAAAATATATTTTTACAAATCACAGAACGGCAAAATTTTACAAAATATAATTTTATGAAAATTGTTTCAAAAGAAGTTTGATCATTACAAAAAATAATGTATAATCTGTTAGCCTAGATTACTCTAACTATATATTTTCCTTGGTTTTTATGTTAAAAAATAATTTTATCTAACAATATATTTTAATATTTTTGATTTGTCATGCAGGTTCAAAGAAAAATGATTCAAGAAATTTAAGAGATCTAAGAATAATTTAAGGAATTATTTTATTTCAATAGGATCTTTTGTAAATGAGTTCAAATGATATTTGATCCAATTTTTTTTTACTAAATAATGAGATAGCTTTTAAACCACTTGAAGAAAACTATAAAACTATGTTTTATTTCGTGAATCGATTTGTACGTCGATGCATTGAAGAACTTATGAAAAATTCATATCAAAATCGAAGTTGCAATCAATTTATGAAATATAGATTTGAAAAATTATTTTTACTGAAGAATGGGAAATTTTCTTGAATCGATGCAGTAATCGATTCAAAATCTGTGAATAACAAATTGCACTTTGATTACCATACTGATTAGTTAGTTGTAACCATATTGAATTGATGCTACAATCAATGCAATAATTGAAAATTAGTTATTCTGTTATAGATGGTTATAACAGTTATTAAAGCCTAACTGCTTTCACTATTTAAACTAGTTTTCACAATTTATCTTCATATTCAATTACAAAAATGTATGAGAAAAAGAGCTAAACACATTTTCTCTCTACCTTATCAAGTTTTTGAGATTTAATAAAGAGTTTTGGATCAAAGATCAATTGACTTCATCTTAGATTGTTTGAGATTTCATCTCAAACCTGTGGTATTATATTCTTCAATCCTTCTTATTTCATTTCTTTTTATTTGAGATTTCTAGCGATTTAGAAATCTATATAGGTTAGCAAGAGCTTGTCACAAATCTTGTGTTTTTATTTAGATTTAGAAGAGCTTGTTCTAATTCTTCTAGATTAGTAAGAAGCCTATGTAATTTCTTATGTTTGATGTAAACTAGCATTTCAGGAGTCTGGTAAATCCTGATAGTTTTTGTTTTAATTGAAGAGGTCTTTCAGCTGAGAAAGAATAAGTGGAATAGACTTGAATTGTAGTTTCAATTCAAGTTGAACCACTTTAAAAATCTGTGTCTTCAACTTCTTTTTTTACATTTATATCTTGTTGCTCTTACTACTAATTTGTAATTCCTATCATCTTCACATTCATTGATTATTAATCTATTGCATATCTCATTAAAAGAAGAATTAAATTAGATAAAGGTGTATATAAATTCTCTAACAAGAAAAGGGTAAGATCCATTTATTTTTTGCATTTTAATTTTTACCAGAACCATCAATTGGTATCAGAGCTTTAGCTCTTGATTCACCTGTATCTTTCTTGAAAAACATGGATTCTAATTATATCTAGTTGCTTGAATGTCCACCAATGCACAAACCTCCTAGTTTCAATGGGGAACATTATACCTATTGGAAGCAAAAGATGATTGATTTTATTAAGGCTATAGATGTGGATATGTGGGAATTGATAGAAGAAGGCTATGAACCTTCTAGGACTATAATTAATGGTGATGTAGAATTTAAGCCTAAATCACTTTGGCCAGAAAATGAAAGAAAGAAACACTTACTTGCTACAAAAGTGAAATGGATAATTTCAAATTCCTTGTCACCAAATAAATATGAAAGAATTTCAAACTATTCCACTACTAAGCAAATTTGGGACACACTAGAGATTGCACATGTAGGCACTTCACAAATTAAGGCTTCAAAGATGCATGTGGTTGTGTCACAATATGAAATGTTTAAAATGGAGGAGGGTGAGTCTATTAAAGATTTAATTCAAAGATTCATTACTATTACTAATCATTTAACTCTGCTTGGTAGAAAGTTTGAAAATACAGATTGTCTTCATAAAATTTTGAGATCCTTAACTAAAGAGTGGTAGCCAAAGTTCATTGTAATCAAAGAATCATTGAAGATGGCATTCCTACAATTTAAGAGCTGTTTGGCAATCTTGAAGAGCATGAGCATGAATTGAGAAGATATAAGAAAAATAGGGATGTTAAAAAGAAAAAGACCCTTGCACTTAAAGTTACTGAATCAGATGAAGGAGAATCTAAAATTGATACAAACACAATCAACAAAGAAGATGTGGCTTTATTGAGTAAGAAATTGTAGAGAATCTTAAGAGACCAAAAAAATTAGGAAAAGAGAAAAATAGCAGCACCAAGAAAGAACAATGCCAAAACTGAGTCAGGAAGTTCAATCAACATTGTTCCTACTTGCTTTGAATGCAAGAAACCTGGACCTGTCAAGCCAGACTATCCAATTTATTTGAAGAAACAACTTAAAAATGAGAAAAAGAAGAAAAGGCAATCCTATAAAAAGCCTAATTTTGCTATTTAGGATGATGAAGAGCCTGACACAACTGATGAAAATGAATTAGAAGAAGATGCCTTATTATGTCTTATGGCTAAACACAATGATGATCTTGAGGTATTGAGTAAAAATCTTTTCTTCTCTATTTCATATTGTGATGAATCTAGTGATGAATCTGAAAAAGATCTTTATGAAGATAATAATGATGAGGATTTGAATGATCTCTATGTTAAATTGTATGACTCATTAGTAGATACTAAAAAGTAATTGAGTAGAAAGTTTTGACTGAAAAAGTTAAGTTTTGAGAAAAGGAAAATGGCCAATTAACTACCTTAATAGAAAAAGGCTATGAACAATGCTATCAATACAAGTTTGAGATTGAGATTTTAACAAAGAAACTGCAAAATTTTTCAGATAGCAAGCAAAAACTGGAATATGTATTACAAAACTAGAAATTTTTCTATAATAGAGCTGGTCTAGGATTTAGACAATAGAATTATAGAAAATATAGGAAATGGAGCCCTGCTAATATTACTTGTTTTTATTGTAACCATAAGGAACATCACATCAAAAGTTATTATTTTAGAAATGGTACTTCCCTATTAAAATCAAATGAAAGATTGGTATGGTGACCTAAATCTACAAATGTCAGAAAAATTTCTATTATATCTACTAACTCTAATGGACCCAAAAATCAGTGGGTACCATGAATACTAGTATGAACTTCATGTTATAGGGATGTAAGAGACAAATCACAAATTTATGATTTTTGGATAGTGGGTGTTCAAGACATATGATCAGAAATAAGGATGAATTTATTTATCTCAAACCTATGAATAGAGGTAAGGTAACTTTTGGAGATAACTCCAAAGGAAGAGTCAAAGGGATTGATAAGTGATGCGAGCTTGTCGAGGCCGTCAAATTAGTAATTTATAAAACCGGATTACTCTACTCTACTTGTAGCATAGAGCAACA
>JANHAO010022689.1:0-12126 GCA_026873985.1 Saraca asoca
AGCTACGATTATCCAATTAATGTGATTCTTATCTTGTAGGAAGGATAAGACATAGCTCTACAACTTTTATGAAGACCTTGAAGGCCGAATCTTATGATTGGATATCTGAAATTAGAGCTCAAACTAAAACCAGAATGCTATCTTAGTTTTGTCTCGGGCAGCCCGGCCTTGAGCATTCATTAGGCAATATCTAGAGTTGTATAAGTGCAAATGAGGTCAAACTAAGCCCAAATGGAACTTAAGACACAAGGCTACAATTCTTATGAAGGCTTCCCGACCTAAATATATCATTTTGGGCATGAAAATTGAGCTGCAAAATAGAGATAGAATACTAACGAGATGGGCATCTGCAGAATTTAATTTTTAGGCCCCAAATGACATAAAACTTGGGCCCAATGACTATTCCTTACACCAGCTCCACACTCAATCAGATTTAAGTCAGTGAGTTAGTAAAAAAACTAGAGAAGTAATCTGCAATTGCACATTCAAGAAAAAGAAGTAGTAGTAGAAAATGACAACAAGCAAAAAAGACTACACCAACCCTTCATCATTGCTCCTACTCCACCAACCAGCAACTAGCTCCTTTTTCCTATTCAGCACTTTTCAAAAGAAAAGGGAGAGAGAGTTTTGAGGGGAGGGGAGTGGTATGTTGTTCTTTTTTTTCTCTACAATTTTGTGTCTTCCATTCATGGAAGGCTAAACACTTTGTAATCAGTCCAAGGAATTGACAACTTAATGATTAATGTTGAGATCTTGCTCTTTCACTTTGCAATCCAATTGTTAGTCATTTCTTCTCCTTTCCTCTCTATTTTGCTAAAAAATCTGAATTGAATGGCTTCATTTGATTAGGATGTTAATATGATTATTGCTTAATGATCACTTGTAGAAAAAGAATGGTAAAAACTAGGCAATGTATTGAGCTTTTGATGGGTTGTTTACTTGGCTAAGTCCTGATTTCTTAGGATGGGTTTGGCTTAATTGGATGCTTAGTTTGTTTAGCCTTAATCAACCAAATGCTAGGTGCTTATCTAGTAAAGGATTCATTAATTATTTCAAGGCTTCTTGCTATGATTTAAGGCCAGAAATAGGATTAATAATTGAATGAATATTTAGTGATCAATGATAAATTAGTCTTAAGTTTAGTTGATTCCCTTGGATTGGTTATTTGCTTACTCTTGTTTACAATTCTACCTTGCTATTTTCTGTTAGAATTGCTGCTGCCAACCACCCTCTGTTTTTATGTCTTGATCTAATTGTTATTATTGGAATGATCTAAGGGCTCGACCTAGTGTTACCTTATGCTACAAGTAGTCAGGTAAATCGATTATAAATCTTCTAATTTTAATTGATTTCGGCAACCATCAATCACATACTAGTCATTGCTCCCTAATTAGCCTTAATTTGATCCTGATTTCACCCTATTGTTCCCAATTTGCTCTTTCTCCTAAATTCGAAACCTTAAAGAAAAAATTTACCTTTGATTTCTGTAAAATTTCTTCATTTTTGGATTTAGCAGAAGGAAAAATTGGGAATGATGGGAATACAATTAGGGTCAAATAAAGGTTAATTAGAGAGCATGTAACTGATATGTGACAAAATCTGTTAGATTTGGAAGGAAAATTAGCATAGGTGGATAAAGTGTTAACGATACAAATTACATGCTATATCCTTGAGACACTTTAAATCACAAGTGGGTAAATTGAGATTAAGGCCATACCACATGTCGATAAAGTGTATTTTTTTCTAACAAATAATTTCAACTCATTTAAGCTAGCTCATTTTAAAAACAAACTAGTTCAAAATTAATTATGTACTTATTTAATAAATGAGTTGAGCTTATCCTCATTCATTTAATAAAATAAGTTTGAAAATCTTAAAACTTAGAATTATACTTTCAATGTTATGAATTTATTGAATAATGGATAGTTCATTTTGTCATGAATTCATTGAATAATAGATACTTTACCTTGTTATAAATTTATTAAATAATGGATAGTTCACTTTTCTTTCTTTGTACGTTCCCCATAACCTCCTCTTATTACTCCACTACCTCTTAATACTCCATTACCATATTTAAATGTTTTAGTTGTGTAATTCTTCTTATGATTCTAAGCTTATAAACAAGGCTCATGTGTTATTATATGTAGTGTGATGAAAAGTAAAAGGAAAGAAAGATTTGCATTCCCCTTTACATTCTTTCTATTATAAGTTTCTTGTGTTCCATATCTTTCTCAATTTTATAACACATTATCAGCACGGGTCTTTACTATATGGGTATTTATTTTTGGTAAGAAGAAAAGCTTGAAGGAGGACTTGCTCTAGGATTTACAGTGTAGCAACACTAGCTAGAAGCAACCTCTCACTGGCATCCGTGCGCAATGGCAATGGTGATGATTACATTCTCACCGATGTTTATCATAACTTGGCTTTGTTTTACTAGTAAATCCCTCTTTTTTTAAGCTAAAAATGAATAATTTAGAATTAAAGTTTAAAAATTTATTCACTACTTTACTTATAAGTCACTACTTGGATAACAATTTCTGCCATGGTAGTTACTTTTTCGCATATTATTTATAATCATTATTATTATTTTTGTGGTGATGATATGATTTCTTTATTTCTAACGGACGATAGATGCAAAGTGCATTAGCATTCATCATTTTTAGAGTTTATACTTTTTTTATTATAGAACTTCTAGAAAAATTGCTTGAATAATTAAAAGGTGTGTGCGAAGTGCATTAGCATTCATTATTTTCAAAGTTTATACTCTTTTCATTATAGAACTTCTAGAAAAATTGCTTGAATAATTAAAAGGTATGTTTGTAGTCATTTCCATAATTCATAACACAAAGTAGAAAGTGGTCATGAGACTCATAAGTACTTGCTATATATTGAAAATCTTAAGGTTAGTATTGATTTTGATCTTTAGTAAGAAGTTTCTATTCTTATATTCTTTGGATTTGAGAAAGTATCTATTTTGAAGTTTTTCTTTTAGTTGATGAACATATTATCATTGAGGTATTTGATTATATCTAAGTGAGAGAATATATCTTATAAATACAATAATTATAATAATTAAAATTGTAATTCTTGTCTATATGATCACTTGAAAACCATCTCTTGCCATATATTGCTATTTTATATATAATCTATTATCTTTTACTCTCTTTTATTGTAATATCATTATATTATCTATTTGTTTCTTAGCATTTTAAATCAATCTTATGATATTCTTTGATTTCAAGGGTGTGTTTTTATCAATTAATGAATATTATGTGGTTTGTTTTTATTTGTAGAAAATGTAAATTTAGGCATTTAATTTCAGTTTTAAAACTCAAGTGCAATGTAAAAGAAAAATGAAGGAAAAAATTTGAGAGAATAGAAATTAAACAAAAGAATGATTGTGCAAACTAGATAAGAGATTACTACTACAAACGATACATAGGTAGTTTGTTTACAATTATAAATATGATTTTGACTATGTTTTCTTTAGTCAATCTCCTAATTTTTCATATTCTATAGTTCAATCTTATAATGGTTAACGATGTCTTTTTCTTTATGTATTATATTGTATGTTTTCAAGTTATAAGTTCTTATGATATTGTCTATGCCTAATTAAAATTATTTTACAATATTTTATTGAACCTAATAGTTAACGATCACAATATTGTCTCCTTATAATGTTACCTAAGAGAAAATAAATACTTTGATGCTCTGGAAAAGAAAATGTGAGTATTTATATTATAAATATCTCTTACTTTTCTTATTATTGATATAGAATTTATAAAATATATGAAGATTATTTAGTTTATTAAAATTCTTAAGTAAAATTTTATTAATTTTTTTTAAGATATAATATTTTCACGAATAATTCAATATGAGCAATATGAGAGATTAGGTACATATGAGATTCCTAATTCTAAGGCTCTTTGAAGATCTAGTAACAAATTGAGACTCAAATAGAAAAGGAGAAAATTTAAGTTGAATTCTTCTATCTTTTATTATTTTTAATATTGAATATTATTGATTATTGATATTATATATTTTCTTCTTCTTTTACTCCATTTTGTTAATCATCATGGAAAGAATAGATTATTTTATTTTCATCTTTCGAATATGTTCCTGAAGCAGCAATAAAAAAACCTTTAAAATATTCTAAATTACTTTCATATCTTATTAGTCTTGAAGTACCAATAAGAATATGGCTAAAATATTATATTATTTTATATTTGTGCCTACATAAAAAATAAGATATTGAATAAAATCAAGATATTCCTAAAAGTTTATAATAAATCCCCTTAAGTGAATGTAATAGCATCCAAAGAATTTTGATATTTATTTTTTCAAAGTAAATGCCTTGGTTATACAAAATTTTGATATTGCATAACTTAAAGTTAATATGATAAATTATAAAGATTTTAATATTCATTTAAAGCATTTTTATATTCTATTCCCTAGAGTGCATGTAATGGGAGATCAAGAGTTTTTACTCTTAATAAGGCTCAAATGAGTATTCTAATTAATATTGTTATAAGAATAAGTGTTACCACTTAAAGTGAAAGAATGATATTATTTTATTTCTTTCATCTATCTCTCCAATATTCTAAATAATATTTATATATGTCAGACAAAAAAAACAAAATTGCTCAACACTTGCCGTACGTTGAAAAATCTTATAGAAATTTGCATTCTTTCACATTATGTGTAGTATTTCTTATATTTTGATTTAGTCGATATGCACATTACAATATAAATATAATTGAAATAAAGTTATAGTAGATTAAAAGGCCATTTATTTGTTTGACATAACTAGTTAGATTAATCTAGATCAATATTGATATGAAAAATCATTTAGATTCATGTAGCTATCTGTTAGAGAACCAGAAGCTTTTGCAATCTAATGAATCTAGTGGACAACTTGTTCTTAAAGAAAAATACTTATTAAGTTATCATTGGTTAAAGTTGTGAATACCATCATGTGGACCATCTAAATATTTCTGATTTTACTATATGTAAATAGTAGATGATCATATATGTTCAATATCAACTTGTAACTTAGAGTTTGAGAAATTGTTTGCCCAAGGAATTTGATTAAGAGCATAATTTTCATATTAGTTGATTAAGATAATATGTCACAAAAAAAGTTGGTGATTTTGCATCATGAATTTTTTTTATGTGTTAGTTAGAATATTGTTGAACATTTTAAAGTATGTTCATACATGAAATGATTTAGTAAAATAATTCATTTAGTGCACTAAGTTATTGGCTATATCATTTTTTAAAGAAAACAAGAATTCATATTTTCAATTTATGGCATATACTTCTTTGCATGTAGTTCATTTGTATGTATCAAGCTAATAAATTATAATTCCCCCTTATAATTGACTTTGATCAAAGTCAAAAAAGATTTTTACGTATAGAGAATTTTGAATTTGTAATATACTTTTTAATTAGTCAACCACTATGCATAATGATGATCTTAAATATAAGCTGAGATTATAAGTTTTGGTATAAATTTTATATTTTCGATTTCAAGGGAAAAAATATGCACCTATGGAAATAATACAATAATCTTTATCTTCACACAAAATAATATGAACATGAAGTTCAGAAAATGATTAATTTACAAAGTATAGTAAATCAATTGTCAGTTATATTACTAACTTAAAGAGAAAATAAATGTTATATATTAGCCGCAAATGTTCTAATCTGGATAGATGTCCAAGTTAGACAATCCGTTTGTTATATAATAAATAAGTTTAGAACATGCTACAAGCATAATAAAACCATTGATTCCAAATACAAAAATTCTCAAAAGAGAAGGAACAAATGAACAAAATTATCATATTAAAGAGTCAAATACTCCTGAAGAAATTTGAGACATAATTAGTGACAAACATCTAGAAAAAGTTTTGGTACTTGAAATTAGTGAAAATAAAGAAATTTCAATTTATTATATCTCTAATGCAAAATGCAAAATCAAAAAGAAAATAGTTATCAACAATATTTTTCATACAATATAATAATGGAGGAAAATGTAAAATACATTCTTCAACTTTATAGTGGTTGGACTTTGCCCCTTCTAACTTTAAAAACTTGGAAACCAGATCCGTAAACTATTCGAAATTTAGAATTAACACTTGTCATTCACTTAATTAGCCAATTTATTAAATTACATGATTTTTTTTATGAACTTTTTAAATAAGAATCACAATACTATTATATGTTAATTTATCTTGTCATTTTTGCACATAATTTTTATGCTATATAATTAATAAAAATTAAATTAGATATATGAAATTTTAATTAAATACTTGAAAATGATTAACAAAATTATATGTGAAGAATGACATGTTAAACCCACATACAATAATATGTAATTCTTGCTTAAAAAGTATATTAAAATATTATATAATTTAATAAAATGGCTAATTCAATAGATGATTGGTGTTAATTCTTAGTTTTTTGTAATTTAAGGGTTTGATTTACAAGTTTTTAAAGATGGAGAGGGCAAAATCTAATTACCCCAAAGTTAAAAGTGGTATTTTGCATTTTTCCCAAAATAATTAGGATCTTGATTTCATAATTAGAAAATAATGATATATAATTAGTAGCCAAAAAGAAAGGAAAAAAGACACAATTTAGATAAAAAAAATATAAATTTAAATTTGCTTAAAAAGTGAAGAAACACGTAGAAGGTGTTAAGCCAATGAAACGGTCAGCAGCAGGTGTGAAACTAATAAAGTGCAAATATATAATTGTGTTAAGAAAATGAAAAAAATTGAAATTGTAAATAAAAAGCATAATTTTTAGTACACAGGTTTTTGCAAAAATTGTTTTGGACATAAGAAATATATATTTGTATGTGGTGAATGCATTTTTTTCATAATATATCAAAACTTGATATACGTCTAAAGGATTTAGTTTCATATTTTACACGTGAAAAAAAATTACAATGATATTTGTATAAAAGTTTCTGAAAGATTTAAGATGCCTAAAACATATAATTTGAATTCTTGATAAATTTATTTTATTAAAAATTACACACAAAGATCTTTATATGAATTAAAGCAATCTGAATGAATGTGCTACATTTGTCTTAGTAAATAAATGTTAAAAGAATGATATAAAAATGATCCTATCTATCTTTATGTTTTATAAAGAAATCTAAATATGAATTTATTATAATTATTGTATATGATTATTTGAACATTATTGAAATTCTATAAAGAGCTTTCAAAGATAATAAAATATTTTTAAAAAATTTGAAATAAAAGATCTTGGAAAGATAGAAGTTTTATCTTGACTTAAAGATCAAACATTTAAATAATAAAATATTTATTTGTCAACAAAAAGGTCCTAAAACATTTTTACATAGATAAATCATATCCATTGAATACCCCAATGGTTATTTGATCAATTGATATTAATAAAATTCTTTTCGACCTCATGATAATAACGAAAAACTTCTTAATTCTAAAATATCATATCTTAGTACAATTAATGCACTAATATATCTTGCTAATAATATACCTTTTGATTTAGTTTTCTTAATAAGTTTATTAACAAGATATAATATTGCTCCTACCAGAAGGCATTGGAAGGATCATATATTTCGTTATCATCAAAGAATAAATGATATAAGACTATTTTATCCATATGAATTTATATTAAAACTAATCAGTTATGTAGATGCAGGATTTTTATCCGATCTACACTCAATCTCAAATTAACTATTTATTTTCTATCTCAATGTTTGAAAAATTAATTCATAATATTAGAATGTATCATTTTAAAGATCTTAAGTGATGACATTTAACTGCATGACTTTTTTTATAATTGTAAACCTATTAAAAAGACTCATGTGTCCTTATATATAATGTAATGAAAAATAAAAAGAAAGAAAAATTTATATTTCTCTTTATATTTTCTTTTATTATAAGTTTCTTATGTCTCATTTTATAACATTAAGAAACCTCCGTTTAGATTTGAATTGAAGGGCGGTTAATGTTTACAACAGTCATCTTGAGACAACGGCCACTGTAAAATTTCATCAATGAGTTAACGCCATCTGAATTGTAATTCATGCATTAACCACTTGGCATCTCAGTAACCTGTACCCTGTGCTTCCCAACAATCAAATGGCTTTAGAAGCCCAGGATTTGATAACAGACAAACTACAACTATTCATGTTATAGAATATTACTAGCATAGAACTGTCACCAAAAGCCAGAATAGACTGAACAAAATTGAAGAGAAGGAAAAATTAACCATATATCAACATAAATTTGATTTCAGAAAGATCACTAACATAAATGAAAGTAACTTTTTTTTTGTTTTTTGTTTTTCCCAGAGCCTCCAGTAATTCATTGTCAGGATAGTACACGAGTTTGATTTTAGTAAAGGTCAGACATCAAAGGTAGTGGGTACAAGCATTTCATAAGGATTCTACATTTACAAATTTCCCTACTCTTAATTCTGAAGAGTAAAAATACTGCTAATCTAAACCTCTAAATCAATGTATAATAAAAATATTGTACAATGCAGATTAAAACAATCCTGCTCCTATAGAGCAACCGAAAGTGTGAATATTGAAGATAAATAAATTACTATAGCTGGGAGTCTGACCAATGCCTGACCCATACTTATTAATCATAATGTATGATACTTATAGAAATTGCAGAAACCTCGGAGCAAGGTAGATGGTATTCAGTAGCTACTTCAGTTTTTCATATTAGAAAGGAAACAAAATTCCATCATCATGGCAATGCATCAGGCAACTGATACTGATGATCAGAATCTTCCTTCCGAGGATCTGATCTGAGAAAGAAAAAGCTATGTGATGCACTGCAGGCTAGGAGGAAAATTATATACAGCAGCCAACCATTCAATGAGGAAGAGAATATCGATACACTTCCGGTTCTTCAAATATTGGGTTAAACAATTACATAACTGAAGAGGCTGTACGACGAATATCCTTCAGTCCATTACCAAACCTCCCACTAAATTGCCGACCTTTCAAACTGCCATATCTTAGTGGTCTAGGCTGATAAAGAGACAAAATCATTTCCTCCAGCTTCTGCACTGTATATTTTGCATATTTGGTTGAGCTAACATCTTGCTCAACCAAGGGACCATAATTTTGCATGTAACTTCGATAGACTGGAACCACAGTTTGCACTATTAGTTGACATGTCTTCTCCCTCAAATCTCGCTCTGGCATAACCCAGCCTGACTGCTTTGTATACATTTCATCAAAAGCTTCATTGAACTTTTTCAACCTTTTCTTGACAAGATCACGGGCAGTGGCACGCCCCCCAGAAAACAGTATCAGCCCTTCTCTACTCAAATGACCAGGAAGCTTTCCCCAGCTATCCTTCAAGAATATTGTGGAGTAATAGTCCTTACACTGTTCGTGTTCTCGTAACGAAGAATCCCCCAAGAGATCAGCAAGCTTTGTTCCCTTCAAGTGTTTGTACAGATGCCAGTGGTTGTTCATAGCAAAAAAGCTGGATAGCACAGGATCATCGTAAACCTTGATCCATGTCTCCAAATTTGATTCAATGGCCTTCACAATGTTCAAAACCTCATTAACAAGGAGTTTCTCCTGAAAGCTCTGACGATTCCAACTCCGGTGAATAACCAGAACTTGTGTCAATATCGGCTTATAGTCATCCCCTAGGAGTTTGTTACAGTAATCAGTAATAAAGCTCGCCAACCGAGGGACATTCCCATCTATAGGAGGTGGGGTCTGTCTCTGTAACTCTACCTGAACGAGAAGTTCCCAGAAAATTTCTGCTGCCCCATCAATCACTCTCTTGATAAGATCCCTTGTCAAGTTCTGGATTTCAATGCATGCTG
Source organism: Saraca asoca (assembly GCA_026873985.1). Taxonomy (NCBI): domain Eukaryota; kingdom Viridiplantae; phylum Streptophyta; class Magnoliopsida; order Fabales; family Fabaceae; genus Saraca; species Saraca asoca. The sequence goes on from JANHAO010022689.1 coordinate 9,862, forward strand.
CTCCACCAAAAAGACGGTTGAAATCTAGTCTCAATTTGTTCAAAGATGCAAATATATCCAACAATTTTAAAAGTTTAATGGGGTCCTTCTTACTCTCCGTAACAGTCTTCCCAAATTGAAGAAATGCAAGGATACCAGCCTGAGCAGCTATCTTTGAGAAGCAACCCATCCACACATCCAATCCCATCCTCTCAAATACATCATTACAAAGTTTATACTCAGCCTCAAACAGATGCTTCACTGCAAACTCTAAATGCTTTCCCCATTGAGCTATGTACCCCTCAATGCTCTGCACATCATTGAATTCAGCTACTGAGATCTCAAGGTAATCCAAATTAAGAGCCTGTAAACTTGCTCTAACATTAGAACTACGAACTTCGACATATATTGATATGCACTTCTCAAGTCTATTATTGGCAATTAATCTACCAAGAATAGCTTGCAACTTGTGGATGACAGTTACAGGTAAGGGCGAAGGAGCAATGCATGCTTGGTCACCAAATGAAGGCAATGATGACATTGGAAGTGGCACACTGTTTTCAGTCAAAAGCCGCCGGAACTCATTTTCCAATTTATCCAATGCTGCTTCTAAAAGCCCACCATCCAGCTGTATCTTTTCCTCATCGTTTTGCAATTGTCTGAGATTTTTCAATGAATTCTTCAAATTCAATAGATACTTCTCATCAGCAACAGTATTATCCTCCAAGTACTCCACTATATCCTCCAACCATTGAATTGCCAATCCACAATTACCTCCCAAAAACCTCAGTGCCTCTTGGAGGCGCTTTAACACTGACAAATAACCAGGGAGATCATTACGTGGATCGGACAAGAGTGACTTTTCAAGTCCATGAACAGCGTCAAAAACTTTAAGCACTGCAGCAGCAGGGCCTACTGCTCTATTAATGTGACCACCAACAGCCACAAGAGCATCCTTGTCGGCACGAATGGGGCGGATTGCATATTCAAGAAAAGGCAATCTTAGTCTAACCTCTTCCAATCTAGGCCCTGTTTTCTGTATTGCTGATCCTAAAGAACTTGATTTCTCTAGACTAAGCTTCAATGACTTTGTAGCAGAAATCAAATTCTCAACTATACTTTCAGAATTCACATTTACAGAATCCGCCATTCAAATTCAATACCCTGGCAGCAAAGCCAACCCCAAAATATCAAACTTCTAAAATTCAAACTGGCATCGGAATAATCGAACGATGGAGTTGAAGCCAATCACCCAGGACCCGTGCAGTAAAGGTTTTGCATCCCTAACTTCACCAAACTCACATCAACACCAGACCAAACCAAACAGATAAAAGCCACGAAATTCGCACTAAACCAGCGACAATTCACAAGAGTACAAGCAAAAAAAGCAAGGGTTTTTCACGAGACGGGGTGCAAACAAACAAACAAAAAAGGAGAAAATGAAGCAAACTCACTTGGTAATGAGAAGTCAGAAGTGTGATAAGCCTGGAACACAAAAACGAGCCGACTCGGCGAGTTGATTGGATCGAATTGAGATTGAAAAAAGTAAGCAAAAAGAGAATTTGGATTCTAGATCTGGATTCCAGAGAGAGATAGAGAAAGCCTCAAAAACTGTGCATTGGTGCAAATGTGACAGATAGAGGGTTTGGTTTTGCTAACTCTAATTTTTCCTTTTTGCAATTTTCAAAGTGCATGCCAGTCATACAGCTACTTTCTCGCCCTTTTTCTCTTGCTTTCACGTGTCTTTTTCTTCCCTATTTTTTTCTCCCAATAATGATTATAATAATATTTTTATTAAATAATTAAATTTTTTATTTATTTATTTTTAATTAAATATTTTTCATCACTTCCCTATTAAATTTATTAATAATCGATACATATCAAAATCTTAGTGATATTACTTAACCATGATTATTGTAAAAGAAATTAGAATATTTTATATTATTTAAATTTGTGTTTTAAGTAATAAATAATAATTTTAAAAAATAGAATATTTTATAAGATTATTTTAGTTTTATAAGAAAGGAGTAAATCACGTTATTTTTAATTCATAAATTATTGTTTGAATATCTTAATTAGTGAAAAATTTAAAAGAAAATGACAAAAATATTTAATTAAAATAAATATAAATATAAAATTTTTATATTTATAAAAACTTAAATAAAAATTAAGTGAAACATAATTTTTTTTAGGATTATGACAATTGATTGTAGGGGGCAAACACAGGAAAATGGTCCCTGATATAACATAAAAATTAAAGAGAAGAAATGTTACTCATGATATGAA
>JANHAO010022690.1:0-12121 GCA_026873985.1 Saraca asoca
CCAAGAGTGGCATTGATTCCAGAACTCTACACCCTATTGGCCGAAGTTTGGTTCTCCCTACACGGACCATATTTCGCCGTCAACATATATTAATTCTAAGTTAATTATTTTTTACTGCAAAACTCACCAAAGTGAAGTTAGGTAGTCCTTTACTTGGTACTTTTATACTCACTCTTGATTGTTTATCATTTTTCAAATATTGTAGAATTATCTGCCCATACTAATCATGAACCCCGCTAACTCTCACTCTGGTGTTTGATTTTGGATATCTACACTGCATTTAAAATGTGCTAGCTATTATCTTTATTATTCTTATTGATAAATGTAAAAAGTTGATAGCCATAGAGAGATCTAGGTTTAAACCTAGAAATAAGATTTTATGAGGTCCAAATAAATTAGAAGTAGGTCCAAAGAGTTATGCAAACTCATTCTTATTAATTTGTAAACATAATATATGAAGGTACTCATATTTTAATCATTTCTAAAATAAATCATGTTTAAATGGGTAAATGATAATTTTACTAATAGTAGAATCAAACTTTGCTAGTGTTAATAGATATGCTGCATTATAAATAACAAGTAGATGACAAGGAAATTAAAATAAAATACATAGAAGTTGTCATGAAATAGGTGTACATGTGCATGCATGTGGTCTAATACATTTAAATAGGATTTAGGATTTATTTAGGACAAAAGGCCTTAGAAAAAGTTAAGAAAATGGGCTTGTGATAGTAAACACAAAAGATAACCCTATACTAAATAAGTGTGGTTTAGGCTTAAATACTTCTTTTGTAATATGAGACTAGGTTCAATGTTACAAAAAGTTCAACTAAAAGAACTTGAGCCCAGTGCTCTTAAACTTGTAAGCTAGCAAATATTTAGTATATGAAGTTATCATAAGTACTTCAGTATGCTTCTACTTGAAAACTTAAACAAAAGTAATATAGTGAACCATTAGTAGCAAATAAATTGGATATTAAAGTTTAGCTGGTGCTATTTATTAATGTTATGGGCATTTTTTTGGATAGAACTAAATGGATCAACAAAGGCCCAAGGAATCAAGACCGAGGTAAAAAGGCAAGACCAAACTTAGAATAAGGTCGCTATAACCGAGCTGCAGATCATGCAACGCGAACTTGCAACCCTCCACTAACCGAAGCAACAACAAGCTCCCCTTAGCATCATAGGAAACAACCTACATCTGACAAATACAGTCTAAGTACTCTATCAACCCACAACTTAGCCTCCAAAGTTTAACAATGATTTGTCCCACATTTATTACTTGATATCTAGCATTTAATGCTCAACACAGATGTAATCATAGTTTTACAATGATAAATTACGGCTTGTAACCCTCCCAGCCTCTATAAATAGAGAGGGGGAGCCATAACATAGAGATAGAGAAAAATATATGCAGAAACTCTAAGGAAATAGCCTTTGATATATGTATTCTTGTTCAACTTGCAAAAAGGCAACTACCAAAAGTTAACATAATCATCGTAGATGTAGGGGTCATCTGAACTTTAGCCAAACCATAATAAAAACTCTCCTTGTTCTCTCTTGCCTTCCACTAAATCTTTCTTTACTTTATCACATTTTTCACTTCTTTAGTAGTAGTTTAGTTTTTAGAATCCCTAGTTGACCGATTGTCAAAATTGACCATCAACATTTTGGCATGCCTGGTGGGACCAAACTGCTTTCTCATTTATTTGCTGATCAATCGCAATGGTAAGAGGAAGAGTAACTAGGAGCTCAAGTGTTGCCGCTAACCAACTAGGTGGCCATGAAGAATAGTGATGAAACATGCTTAAGGATGAAAACCCAATCCTGGTGAGTACTTCCTTTACCTTCTCAGAGGCTGATGGTGGACAGGCTCTGTGCCAACGTCAATAAGCGCTCGAGAGTACAGTGAAGAGGCTTACTGATGCAGTTGAGGCATTGGCCCAAGTGTATACACAAAAGGCACAAAAACAACATGGAGCCACACTAGTCATGGAAGTAGTTTAACAACTACAAGTGGAGATGCCTATACAAAGACAGAAGCCAGCCGGGGAAGGAGCCCAAGGGGCTGATTCGGGCCACTCTTTCAATTCATGACTTGAAATGGGAGGACAATGAGCTCATGAAAATGGTAAAAACTAGTGAGTTGAGAATTCACACCACACTAAAGGCTTGAAAGTAGGCCAGGATAGTGACAAGAACCAGCAATCCAAGGCTCAGGATCAAATGATCGAGGAATTAATGCAAAGGGTGCAAAGGTTGGAAAAATGTCCCTCAGCGCAGGATCGGTTAGGTCACTACGAAGGGAGGACCCCACTTTCCAAGGAAATTGGGATGAAACCTCTCCCCCATCACTTCAAGATCCCGGCCATCCTACCATATGATGGGAAAAGCAACCCATATGATCACCTGGATGCCTTCAACATCTAGATGGATCTCTAGACCAACAATCCCCTGGTCAAATGTCAAGTCTTTCCAGCTACCCTTAGGGATGTGCCGCGAGCTTAGTTCAAAAGTCTTCCATCCCGTAGCATCAACAGTTGGGAGGAATGACAAAATAAATTCATTGACCAATACGAAGCCCTTAAGAAGTAGCTTGCACCATCTTGTCAGTTGGCGACCATCTTCCAAAGGAAGGATGAGTCATTAAAGGACTACATCGTAAGATTTTGATATGAAGTTAATAACGTAAAGAGTCCTTCTGACGATAGTATCCTAACAGTAAACTCAGCAAGGCTCTGTAGAAATGGGAAACTATACGAAAGTATATACAAGTCCTCGGTGAAAAGCTTGAGGGAGTTCTACAAACAGGCCACTAAAGAAATTTGATGGGAGGAAACTTTTGGTCCAAAAAAGGTTGGACAAAAAGGCAAAGTCGGTGGCTTAGTTTTTAGTCAGAATAGGAAAAGAAATGACCATGGCAAAAATAGAATTAGCTAGATCGATAATGCTGGTTTTCAGCTCTAGGACTGAGCGACCCGGACCCCAAGGTCGTTATGACAATTATAGCATCCTGTCTGACACCCAGGAGAGAATATACATAACGGAGAAGCACAAGGAGAATTTTGGGCAACCTAGGCCACTGCTGACCCCATCAAAGCATAGGGATCCAAACAGGCTTTATGCCTACCACAACAACATTGGGCACACCACCTCTAAATGCAAGTCACTTAAAGATGCGATCAAGGACCTCATTAGAAAAGGTCATTTGAAAGATTATATGGTACGACCCACGAGATAACATTCTCCACGACAAACCACAGAGCCATCCCAGAGTGCTGAATAAAAGCAGACGGTGGTGGTCAAAACCATTTACACAATCCATGGAGGGCCACACAACGCAGGGACCTCATGAAGCTCATAGGAACGGTACATGCGGAATGCGAGCTACGTCTTGTCTGTGGGTTGTGAGCTCAACAGACTTGCTAAGAAAGCCAAGAGGATTTCTGAATGCATTATCTTCGTGGATAATGACGCACGAGGAATCCAATCCCTTCACAATGACGCTATTGTCATTAAGGCCAAGGTCGGCAACGTTGAGGTACAAAGAATCATGTTGCATATCGGTAGCTATCATGTATAATAAGTGCTTCAAACAGATGGAGTTAACCCGGAGTGGCCTCAAACCCCCACCTGAGCCTTTTTTCGACTTTACTAGTGATGCGATATTCCTTATGGGATAGGTCAAACTTCCCATCATCTTGGGAGACAAGGATCACCAATCCACTATTTTGGTTGACTTCTTGGTTGTAGATTGCCCCTTAGCCTACAACATAGTCCTGGGGTGACCAGCAATGAATGACTTAGACCTAGTTATGTCCACCAGGACACTAACAGTCCCGTTTCGAACCTTGAATGGGGTCAGATGCATATGAAGCGAGTAGTACACAGCCTAACGATGTTATGAGGACATTGTAAAGCTCAAGGAGAAGGGTAAAAGGATTGATGTAGTCTCTAGTGAAGAACCCTGAGCCCTGAGCTCGACCAAAGCTGATCACAATCTCGACCCACGTGACCTAGAGGTGGATAGGGAGACTGGGCTAATAGAGGAGCTTAAAGAAGTCAAGGTCAGCGAGGTAGATGGTAAGAAGTGCCTTAAGCTTGGAAAGAGCTTGCCCTCAGATGTAAAAACCTAACTAATTGATTTCTTGTGAGCAAATTTGGAGGTCTTTGCTTAGAGTCATGAGGACATGGTAGGGATTGACCTTGAGGTGATGTCGCTAATTTGAATATTGACCCTCACCACCATCTTGTCAGACAAAAAAGAAGACTTTAACAGTGAAGTGTTCTCATGCCCTGAAGGAAAAGGTAGACAGGCTGTTGGGGAATAAATTTATCCAAGAGGCTTACTACCTAGTTTGGGTAGCTAACCCTATATTGGTAAAAAGAAAAAGAATAGAAAATGAAGGATATGCATTGACTTCACAGACCTGAACAGAGCCTGTTCGAAGGATAACTTCCCTCTACTAAGGATTGACCAACTTATCGATGCAATGGCCAGGCACCAACTCCTCAATTTTATGGATGCGTACTCTAGGTACAATCAAATACCCATGGATCCATAAGATGAGGAGTATACCTTGTTCATCATGGACCGAAGGTTGTATTATTACAAGTTGATGCCTTTCAGGCTAAAAAATGTAGGAGCAACCTATCAACGATTGGTGAACATGATGTTCAAAGATCAAATTGGGAAAACCATGGAAGTTTATGTAGACGACATGCTTGTGAAGTCCAGAAAGGTCCTGAACCACAAAAGGATTTGGATGAAATGTTTCAGATCTTGAGAGTGTTTTGTATAAAGTTGAACCAACTCAAATGTGCTAGCCTTCGGGAAATTTCTCGAGTTTATGGTCAACAACAAAGGAATAGAAGCGAACCCCGAGAAAATCAAAGCACTCATCAACATGAGATCACTAAGCGGGATTAAAGACATTCAGAGCTTGATTGGCCGGGTTACAGCCCTTAGCAAATTTATCTTAAAGGCTCAGGAGCTACTCCACGCATTTCAGAGGTATGAAATCAACTAGGTTCCCTGAGTTTTAAATGCACATACAAACACATTAGCTCGCTTAGCTATAGCAAGGGATATGAAATTTTCGTGTGTAATCCCTGTAAAAGTTCTTCCATCTCCCAGCATTGAGTAGAAAGATGTCGTGATGATGACCATTGTGGCACATGACTCATGGATGAACCCTATTTTAAGGTACCTATAGGATGACGAACTCCCAGAAGACAAATTGGAAGCATGCCGCATACAGTTTCGAGCTACTAGATATTGTATTATCGATGATGCACTTTACAAAAGGGGCTTCTTGACTCCATTTCTCGGGTGCATTGATGGCCCTCTCTATGAGCTCATCTTGAAAGAAATTCATGCTAGACACTACGAAAATCACACTAGAGGGCTATCTCTAGCTCAAAAGGCCCTTTGGCAAGGTTTCTTTTGGCCGACCATGAAACAAGATGCGATCAACCTCATTAGGAGATGCGACAAATGTCAAAGATTCGCTAAAGTTCCCCAAGCTCCTCCAGCCTACCTCCATCAAATGATCATTCCGTGGCCCTTCGCGATATAGGGGATTGACCTCATTAGACCTCTTCCCACAGGTCACAAAAATTGTAAATATGCCATAGTAGTTGTAGATTATTTTACTAAATGGGCAAAAGCAAAAGAGCTGGCCCAAATTTCTTCCTCTCAAATTGAGAAGTTTGTTTAGAATAATATAATTTGCCAGTTTAGTGTCCCTTAACAAATAGTATTCGATAACGGAACCCAGTTCACAAGTAAGCAGTTTATCGGGACTTTCAACATCCTCAGGATTTTGAAGAGTTTCTCATCAGTAGACCACCCTCAAACTAATGGACAAGTTGAGGCTATAAATAAGATCGTTATACAAATCCTAAAAAAGAAATTGGAAGCCAGAAAAGGGCCGTGGGTAGATGAATTGCCAAAGGTGTTATGGGCTTATCACACTACAACCTGTGGCACCACAGGAGAAACCCCTTTCTTAATGGTCTATAGAGTCAAGCAATGATACCGGTGGAGTTCAAAGTAACTTTGCATCAGAGAGCCACCTTCAACCTAGAGGAAAATAACCAGATACTCACCACGAGTCTCGATCTCATTGAAGAGAAAAGGGACGAAACATGCCTCAGGGTCGCGACCTACCAATAGCGGGTTACAAGGCGTTTCAATCGGAAAGTCCGAGCTCGAAGCTTCAAAGCAGGTGACCTTATCTAAAAACTTATTCTATCGGGCAGATGTAACCCCAGTGAGGGAGCGCTAGGACCCAATTGGAAAGGATTGTATGTTGTGAAGGAGAAATTGAAAGCTGGCAGATATCGTCTTGCAAACGTCGAAGAGGTTGAATTCCCCCAAGCTTGGAACACCGAACATCTCTGGCCATATTATCAATTAAAATGAAGTTGGATTCCTTAATTTGTAATATTTTTTGGAAGTGCCAAATTAAATAGAGATCAAAGAAATTCCTCCTCTATTTGGTATACTCTTCAATATTTTTTCGACAACATTTGACTTTATTTAAACTCAATAAAGAAAAGGCTTAACCAAGTTAGCTGAGCCAGTTGCTTTACGAGGTGAAAACACTCAGGCCTTGCACCCCATGGACTGATATAACTTACTCAAATCTATGTAATGCATTAGCAAATTGAATAACAAAAAAGGGCTTGATGGATTAAATCTGAAAGCAAAGGTGTCTCAATTACAAGCCATAAGAGTGTAAATCAAGCCAATAGAACAAAAAATAAAATTATCAACAGGCTATATCAAATGGAGCCTCAAAGCTAGAAGGATCTTGGATAGTTGGGGGGCTTGAAGCAACTATAGGCAAATTCTCCATTGTTTGTCCGTCAGGCCCTTCTTCAGCTGCCTCCCATGTTGGAAAATCTACCTCGACCTGCTCTGTGCCTTCACTGGGAAGATTACCAATAGTTTCAACACCAGGAGGAGAGATTGCCTTCACACCCTCAACAAAGCCCTGAATGATAGCCTCAATCTCCTCGCCAAAAAAGGAAAAGTTGAGATCTGGATGCTTCAACCACAAGGTATACATGAAGCTGTCGGTAGTATGAGAAATTGCAGCTTCGTGGGTTTGATTGACCATAATAGAAGCTTCCTCCTTTACTTTGATGGTCTCCACCTCAGCATGCATGGCCCTCTCTTTAGCCTATTTAGCAGCCTTTTTAGCTCGTTTGGCCACCTTCTCAGCCCATTGTGCTCTCTCCATAGCACAAGTCGTTCTCTCTTGAGTAACTTCAAGTTGCTTCTGGAAACTCTCGACTCCTCATGTCAGAATGACTATGTCCTCTTTCCTCTATTGGAGCTCATCATGAGCCCTATGCAACCTCAGAGAAAAGTCAGCTATCTCACAAGCGAAGGACTCTTCAGCCCTTCTTATCGTGGTATTGGCTCCAAGCAACTGAGCTTCGGCGTTCTCTAATTTCTTCCTTAACTCCGTCGCTTCATTGGTTGCCGCTATTAGGCTGGCCTCGAGCTAACCTCTCTCCTCCTTCTAGGCCAGGCAATCGTTCCTCTGCTTAATAGCCTCTAACGCCCCTTGAAAAAGAACAATAAAAAAGTCAGAATATAAGAAAAAGATTAAGAAAAAATAAGAAGGAATGACACTGACCATCAAACATTGACTAGCCAAAATCTCATATAGGACACTACCCCAAATTCTGTCATTCTCTAGGGATACCACATTTGTCCCTAGGATTTGGCCCACATTGTTATTGATGATATTAAAGAAAGCCGAGGTCTTGGGTCCTAGTCCTTTGGCCGAACATTCTGGAGAGCTCTCGAGTTCTATCACTGGGCTAGTAGCAATCTCCTTCCACTTGTCAACCCTCGATCTTTTGGAAGAAGGTTTAGTTAGGATCCCTTCTTTGTGGCCTGGAGACTCCGTTGCCACCCTCTCAGCCTCAGCAGGCTTGAATTGCGAAATAGGGGCCAAGGGAAATAAGGTCTCTTCTACTACCACTAAGGTGAGAAGGATGCCAGTCTAAGCTAGAGCTGAAGTAACTATAGAGGAAAAAGGTAGACCAGCTTGAGCGAATATCAGAGCAGTTGTGGAAGAAGAAGGTTGGTCACAATGAGCAGGAGTTGGGGTGACAATGGAGGAGGAAGGACAATCAGTGCAAGCTGAAGCAGGAGCAACAACCCACCTCGACCTTAAAGGGGGTTCGACCAAATTCACTCTCCCTATTTTGACCTGGTCGCTAAAGTTTACAGGTGCAACTTCCTTCAATCTGTGAACCCCTATATCTTGCGAACGATCGATGAGTTTGGCACCAAGAGGAGGGGCAAGTTCGTGGGCTAGCAAAAGTTCCTCGTCAAATTTGGAGTCATTTTGAATATCGTCATAGATAGAAAATTTGTCCAACACCTTAATCTCCTCCGCACTCAACTCTGATTCCTTTCGAGCTCCATCTACAAGAAACATAGTAAAAGATCAGAACTCAAACCAAAACAAAGAATAATAAAGATCAGTATCCTCACAGCTTGCTCACCAAGATTCCAAACAAATGAAAAGTTCTGAAGACGAAATAGGGACGGGCATGAAACATAGAACCAATGGGCCTTATAAGGACCCACATTGGATTTCCCACTAGCATCTCCGTAAGGCAACATCCTTTTGTACTTAGTTAGATGAGGAGAAAGGTAGTAAAAACCTTCTTGTTACCCAGTGGTCTTAATGTTATAAAGAAAACAAAGAACTCTTGGCTAGGAGGAAGGAGGCCGTTTTGGAGGTGGTCTAGCACGAGAGAGGTCAAAGTAGAGTATGCATTAGGGGTTAATTAGGCCGGGGCAAGTCTCAGCTCATTCAGGAAGTCGATCACATACCAAGGGACTGGAAACCTAAAACCCGCACTAAGATGGTGACTGCTGATGGCTATAAACCCCTAAGGAGGATGAGCAGTGTGGTCATTTTGAGACGATGCCATCACATGACTGCCCTTTGGGAAAAAACATGCCTCTATAATCTCCCCCATTTCCTTAGGTTTAATGCTAGAAGGAAAGCATTTAAAAGGAGAATTGGGTCCGGATCCCTTTGGCCTAGGGTGAGCTGTAAATCTTCTAGCGACCTTGCCGCTCTGGGAGGTCACACCCCCGGCAACACAAAGTGTCTCTTTGCTCCCCTTGGACTCGGTGTCATCATTGCCTATTAGGTGGTGATGGTATCTATGGGGTTGAGACATCTACATGAAGGAAAAAGAAAAGAAAAATGATCAGGCCATAAAACAAAGACTGACTGCAAATCCAAAAATGGTTCAGCTTAGAAGGAAAGTGGCTTTTACCGCAAACCACTTAGACCTAAAAAGCATGAACAAGGAATTCTGGCTATTGAGCTAGCAGAACCCAGAAGCCCGGCTAAAGACTCCACCACCACCAAAGGCCCTAATATCTACCAACAAGCAACTAAAAGCTACCTACATCCCAAACCTCTGATAATAACAAACACACCCATAGGAACCCAAAACAAAAAAAAAAAAGAAAAACAACACACATAGAGATATCGGGCCAGGAATGTCAACTTACCTTGTCAAATCAAAAACAACAATGATCTGAAGAACAAATGGAAGCGGTGATTGATGACCAGAACTTGGCTTGACAAATCCAAAAGATTGGGATGAAACTGAGGATGGAAAAGAATGATGGGTGGCCCTTAGGTCTGCAAAAAATAGAAAGGAAAAGATATGATCTTGGTAGATTTCAAATGACGAAGGAAAGAAAGGGTTGTAGAACCTTCTCGGGTTTTATTGAAAATGAACTAGCCATTGGATTCAGAAACTCTTCGAATGACCCACGATCCATTGAGCCAGTGCTTATCAACATTTAAGCTAAGGCATATCCACTAACATGGTAATCATTGTGCCATCTGCTGGAATCGAAGAGACACACGTGACACAAATGTATCAAGACCCCTGCCATATAGTAAATGGAGAAAAATGAGCTGCGACCCTAACCTTTTTGCGATCTGAAATTCACTGCTACCTCGCGGCCACCCCATAATTCGCAACTCTCATGCAATCTCAAGCCAATGCGTGCACACTTCATTTCTAATAGCTCAAGCACACCTGATGCTATGCACTAAGCCTTCAGAGCTCATCTCCAATAGCTCGAGCACACCTGGTGCTATGCACTAAGCCTCCGGAGCTCATCTCTAATAGCTCGGGCACACCTGGTGCTATGCACTAAGCCTCCGGAGCTTATCTCTAATAGCTCGGGCACACCTGGTGCTATGCACTAAGCCTCCAAAGCTCATCTCTAATAGCTCGGGCACACTTGGTATTATGCACTAAGCCTCTAGAGCTCTTGGACTCATAGCTCTCTTGTGACCCATTACTCGTAGCTCTCTTGCAACCTACTACCCACAACTCTCTTACGGCCCTTTACTTACGGCATATGTTTCAGCTCGCTTCTGTAGCGCACCTAATCACTTACCGAAGCTCACTCTAGTGCGCACCATACCGCCTTCACATCTCCCAATGACTCGAGCACATCTAATTGTTTGAAGATCTCCTTACTCCACCATATCTCAGGTGCATTTAACTGCTCATGAAGTTGCTTAAATCAAAGCACTACCTAAGTACTGTTAAATTCATAACGCTACTAACTCGTAATGCTCGTGCAAGCATGTGACTCGCTATCAGGGCAACATCATACAAATACTTAAATTTATTTACAAGGAAGATTGATCTCATGGATATAATGATGGGTCTCACACCCAGTTAAGCGCAAAAATAACTCCCAACTTGCAAAGCGAATTGAGAGTTGGGAGGCTGATGTTATGGGCATTTTTTGGATAGAATGAAATGGATGAACAAAGGCCTAAGGAATCGGGACTGAGGCAAAAAAGCAAGACCAAACTCAGAATAAGGTCACTGGAATCGAGCTGCAAATCATGTAGCGTGAACTCACAACCCTCCACCGACCAAAGCAGCAGTGGACTCCCCTTGGCATCATAGCAAATAGTCTACATCTGACAGATATAATATGAGTACTCTACCAACCTACAACTCAGCCTTTAAAGTTCGACAATGATTTGCCCTGCATTTATTACTTGACATCTAACATTTAATGCTCAACACAGATGTAATTATAGTTTTGCAATGATAAATTATGGCTTGTAACCCTCCTGACCTCTATAAATAGAGAGGGGGAGCCATAACATAGAGATAGAGAAAAATATATGCAGAAACTCTACGAAAATAGCCTTTGATATATGTATTCTTGTTCAACTTGAAAAAAGGCAACTGCCAAAAGTTAATATAATCACCGTGGATGTAGGGGTCATCTGGACTTTAACCGAACCATGATAAAAATTATCCTTGTTCTCTCTTCCCTTCCACTGAATCTTTCTCCACTTTACCGTATTTTTCACTTCTTTAACAGTAGTTTGGTTCTTAGAATCCCTAGTTGACTGATTGTCAAAATCAACTGTCAACAATTAAAAAGTAATATTAAAACTCATAAACAATTATGATAGAGAATAGAGTAGTAAAAATTAAATAAAGAGTAGTAATTGGTATTAATATATGTTCATGGAATAAGAAACAAAAGAAATGATGACACTAATAATATAAAATTGGTTATATTAAGAAATTGTCACAAATATCTACACATTAAGATAAAAAAAAAAAAAAAGTGAGGTGTGTATATATAAATATATGAGAAGTATTAGAAAGAAAATAAAAATAGGAGATTTGAGTGTGTTGTTACTTGTATATTATAGTCCAATTATCTAGACTTATTTTACTATGTTGTTGCCTACTTGCGCATGCAAAAAAACAATTGTAAAATTTTGAAATTTCATAAATGTTAATCTATAAAAAGGGATGAGTTACTGAAATTATCAAATGCAATAAATGGAATGACTACCATCATTTAAATTTAATTATTAATGAATTAAATAGAGATACAAAACATGTTAAGATTAATGGAAATATCTGTCAAATATTCTTCATACTGATCATAATTGATGAAAATTGAGTCATGACATTTTTTGAGCGTATATTGATTGAAAAGGCCTAATATTATTCATACCCTCATCCAGGGGTGGGCAAAGAACCGAGATCCACCATAAACTGTCAATCG
>JANHAO010022691.1:0-12122 GCA_026873985.1 Saraca asoca
ATTTATAGAATAAAACAACAACTACCACCAACCCTCAAATTTGAAGAACAAGGCACATAGATTACAATAGCAATAAGAAAAAGACTTTTTTAGCAAAAATTGTCCAAAGAGAACTCAGGCCTGGCTAACTTTTGGCCCAAAGAGTACATAGAAATATGTGATCTTTAACTCCATATGCTAATTTTTTTTTTAATAGAAATTCTTCATGCTAAAATTAGGAAACACCTACAAAGTCACTAAGACTGGTATATAGGGGAATATAAATCCAATTTGAGTGCCAAAAATATGGAAATATAACCAAACTTCGAGATAACTGACAGTTTTACAACAAATGTGTCAGCAACATTTCCAACCGGCATACGCATCTGTGTTTTACATGTGTCAGCAAAGGTTTCACACTGTATAAACAACTGTGTTTAACATTGAAGTAAATGTAAGCCACCAGATGCTCTTGTATCCCCATCCTTCCTCTCTTCATCCCCCATACAAAGCAAATTTTATAGCAATCTCAAATTACCTCTCCATGGAAGGCATTGGAGATTAGTAAAAGCACAAAGGTAATAGCTTATTCCCCTTCTATTGTTTAGTTTGATGATTCAGGAATCCTGTCGTGCCTTTACAATGATACTCCTGTAGCTAGGTAAAATTAATTTATGTGCATCTGTTTCTGGGTGAGCAATATTTTGTCGATTAATCAAATTTCATTCTCTTATATTAATTAAGGTCTGTTTAAATTGCTATTTTAGGGGATTTGAACATTTGGAGTTTGATGCCCATCTATTTATGATCATATAGTTACTGGCCAGTGACAATCAAGAGAAAACACTTCCATTATTCCTAGATGATTGCTCTTTTATGCTCTATAAACAGAAAATCTTTCCCTAAAATGGAATTGAATTATTCATTATTCATTATTCATTATATTACTATTTTTTAGGTAGGTCAATGTGTTCACAAAGTAGAAAGAGGCTGGCCTTAGGTCCTATGATCATCATCTCAATTGAATTCCTTCACAAACAAATTATAGACTCCCTAATTTACCATCCAAGAGTAGGGTAAATCATATAATTGTAATTTTAATTACTAATGTATTTAGATTCCCCATTGATATTATGTGGTCAGCCAAATATAGTTTCTCATTCAGGTCAAGAAGATATTTTATTTGATATTATTTCCTTTTGAAATATCTGCATGTCTAAAGATTTCAAGGAGGTAGGGACATGAGCAGAAATTTTCGAATTTAGGGCCCTAGAAGAGCAAGACTCAGGATAAAGGGTATGTTTAGACACCAGCCCAACCTTCAAAACCTCAACTATTAGTCCACCAAAATGATGTAAAATAGTCATGTTACAATATTTCTACAAGTTTGGTGGCAACAATAATTCTTGATTTCCCCAAATATAGCCCGTGATTGTAATCATACTTATTTCAATTAACACAGAATGGAGAATATTGTTCAACAGAAGAAAAGCAAGCATGCAATTGAGAACTGTTGAGAGGGAAAGATAGAGAAGATATTATTATTAAGCTGTGCTTTACAATGAGCCAAGCATGTGTATTTATAATGAAGATGTGTACAAGAGATAGAGTTTTAATAGGACTCTTATCATTTATCCTAACCTATATAGACTTATCACTTATCCTACATAGGCTTATCACTTTAACTAACCTATTCACCAACAAGAACAATGAGTACATAAGCTATTTACGTGATGAAGTTATGCTGCAAATATTCTGCTTGTTACCATTCAAAACATTGATACTGGCAAGCCTTGCGTCAAAACAATGGGAAAGTGTGGTGAGAACTCTTCTATCCATGACTCCGTCAAGCATAAATTTTGATGAGCTTGAGATGGCCACTGGGGTAACAGACTCCAGCATGCACATCACTTCTGCTAATTGTATTTGTTGGAAATTTCCTGCACGCCTTTGAAACTCAATATATACAGCAAGCAGGAATTTTAGTAAGTTTGTGGACAGAACTCTCCACCTCCATACTGATTACATCATTAAAAAGTTACACTTTGCTTTCTGTTATGATGGACAACCTTTGCATAAAGACAGAATTGACCAATGGGTTTAGTTTGCCATGATACATGAGATAAAAGAGATTGAACTGAACTTCTCAGCAGGAAGATGGATTGGATATGGTAACATGACACAATTATATGAATTGCCACATGGCCATTTTGCTCCCAAGCCACTGGAACATATAACCCTGAACTTCTACAAACTTGGAAGATGCTGTTTGGGAGTTTTGGTTCTCTCCGAAGTCTGCATTTTAAATACATCAAAGTCCTTGATATCTGGCTTGAAGATTTAGTATCTAAATGTCCCATGCTGGAAGACTTGATTTTGGAATGCTGCAACGTTCCATATCAATTTATGGTTTGTCCAAAAGACACAATGGTAAAAAAATTGTCCATGATTAGCTGTCATACAGAGGGGTTGGCCTACCTGTTGCCTCGATATATCAACTCCAGAGCTGCTGATGCTGAGTCTAATGGATTGTCATCTACAGAGACAGAATAAAAAATGCATCAAAGCTCACTGATCTTGTCATTGAAATCAATCAGCAACTTGCAAGCCAGAGAGAATGAGAAACTCTGGGTTTGCTGTTGCAAGGTTTAAGCCATTGCCAAACACTATCAATGAATTCTTGGTGTATTCAGGTATTATTTAATTTTTTCAACATATACTTTAAATTCATTTAAGTCAACAGTGGCTAGTGAGAGTTCCTGTTCCAATCTGAAGGTCTTATCCTTTAGAGCATATTCCTTGCAGCAGTCAACAAGTCCTTTCTACAATCTTAAGCATCTTAAGTTGAAAATGGGATTGCACAAAACTGAATTTCCTGGAATTGCTTACATGACGAGAAATTGCCCCATTTTGAAGTCTTTAACTCTATACATACAGAAACCAACAACCATTCAACTGGCGAGTATAACTCAACTCCAGTTTGCACAAAGTTAAAAATAGACAATGCTGACAATTTCTCTTATTTGATATGCCTAATATAACAGGTGAATTTGCGATATTATCTTACAAGCTTGATTTTCATTGATGAGGACAATCACTGGCATTCACAAAGTTCATCATTTAACTGCCTGAACGAAGTCACAATCTACAGGTTTTCTAATAAGAGCAATGAAAAGCAGATGGTTCGGTTTCTTCTTAGAAATGCAAAAGTGCTAAGGAACATGGCTATCTATCTCTCACAAAAAAACTCAGATCCTGAAAGCTTCCATGAGCTAGGAATCCTTCGAACTCCATCTGGAGGTAAAATTACATTTTATGGGAAGAGGAATGAATAAATACATAGAAGTTCAGCAGACAGAAGGGGTGTTGTTCCTAAGTTTCTTATTATATTTATATGATGGTACATGTGTTAAAGTTTTAAACTTTACAATATTATATTACTGTTTTAGAAGACATCTGATAAGAAATTCAACCAATTACTACTAATAACCATAAGAACAGAGCTTGAACTGAACCAAGGAAAAAAATGCAGGAAACAAGGAGACAAATTAGGAATGAAATAATTTTTTTTTTGTGAATCAAGAATAAATCTAATAGTTCAGAAAAGTGCTTAGAAATTCAATTGCAGTACCTAAAGCACCATGCAACAGAAAACCCAGTGCTTGTCGCTCTGAACGAAGAATCTGTGTTATGCAGCTGAATCCCAAATAACAAGAAAACAGATTATTGTGTGTTATCTTCTGTATGAAGCGACGTCGTTCTCAATTTGTCTTCAACTTAAAGGCCGACTCTTGCCCATTATAGGATGAGGCCCAAGAAGGCAACAATGTTCCCAGTATTTACTCGACGGAAACATTATTTTGGTCCTTATGCAAATAATTTTAATTTAATGTTTAACATTTTCATTCTCAATTTAATTGTTGATAATTTTATAGAAACATTTATTTTATACAGTAACAAACCAAACATAATATGTACATTAACTTATCTTATACATGTATTATACTATACAATAATCCTTATACTATACTATATGGTATGTCAAGAGGTCTGAATGTTTTTAAGTCATTATGAATATATGAATGGTGTGAAATTTGAATAATTTGTATTTAATTGTTTAAATATCCATGTTACAATTATATAGAAAACTGAGATATTACACTTTTATTAGTTGTAATTTTTTCTATAATGATGCATGTAATATAATTTCTATAATGATGCATGTAATATAATTTAAGTTAAATTAATACATATTTTAAAATAAATGAATATCCAATTTAACTACGTAATGAGTATTTATTAATTAAAAATGACATGAAATTAGTCTAACTTATAAGAAAACTACGCAGGTATATAATTAATATATTATTTGCACAATTTATAAAAAAAAAATAATAGTAATCTTGTCAAGTGGTTGGGCCACTTCTCTTCGTTCACAAGTGCCTCGACTAGTTCAATTGGCCAAGTTGGGGTTTCAAAACTTTGCTACAAACTCAATTAATTCAACTTAGTCCATTCACTTTATTTTTAGATTAAGTGGTCAATTTTGTTTGAATTTTTTTAAAATCTTTAACCTATAATGTTTACATGAGATAGAGGGTCTGAGAATTTCTGCATGCAAACTAATTTAACATAATTGATTCAATTTTTATAAAATAAAAAAATGAAATAATGAAATAAGAAAACAAGAGAAAAAAAATTTATTATTTTTAGCTAGGACTCTTTAAAAAGTATCCTGTATATGATAGTCTTCCTACAAGGAATATTAAATTACTAAAGAATTCAGAGTTTTTTGAATATTTTTTTCCTTGATAGCCAATTTTGTTAGTGGTGTGACACTTAATCTTACCTTATCACACCATTCTCATCTTTTTTTTTTTGGACCATTATGAAATTCGATAACAAGTCATTAGTATTTAATAATTTTTTTTATCAATGATATCTATCACTCATTTTATCATTATTTATATCAATGTTTTTTATAATGACAATTTAGCATGAGCCAATTAAACACTTAAAACAATGTTAAGAATACTTTAGTTAATGTTATCAAATATTAGCTCAAAATATTTGGGCTAATGTTATCAAATATCTTTATACAAATAGTTAATATTATCAACTAATCAACTCAATAATACAATTAGTTATGAGTTAACCGTTAATGTAATCAGTTGATTTTCAAATAGAGTATTAATATTTTTATGTAAGTTATATTTAGTATTCATAAAAATATTCTAAGACATCACATCGGACTTGGACTTTCAAATTATCATTTTAATCAATAGAATTTGTTATTATATTGTATAAGAATGTACGAGTTTAAGAAATAATTAATTTAATAAAAATATTCTTAAATATTAAGAGGCAATAAAATTATCTTAAATGAATTTGAAGCATATAGTTAGACCCACATATCCTCCAATGATTTTTTTTTTAAATATGATAAAATATATATATATATATATATATTAAAGATTAACACTATGATAGCAAAATAGTGTAACACACTATGATAACAAAATAGTGCAACATGTTTCACTAATATATATACATATATGTATGTGTGTGTTTATGTATAACGCAATAATAAAAGAAGTTACATTAAATCAATTTAAGCATATAAAATTTAAAAAATATCATATATAAAATCTTAAAAAAAATTATAAAATGAGGGAGAGGCATAAAAGAATTCCTTTAATTTTAATGATATAAGATTTATGTTAATAAGAGAAACACAGAGTATAAAAGAGTTATTTTTAATTTTAATAATTTAGGATTTATTTTAATACTATCCGATCGATTCTTATTTTTTTTTCTTATGAAGTGATTAATATTATATGGAATTTAATGTATAAGAAGAAATTTTTGGATAAGTTATATAATTTGTTTGAAAGCACTAAATATAGTATAGATAATGATTATACAATTTATCTTATAATATAAAATCTTACCGGATGTATTAAATGAGGTTATATATTAATATATTAAATTAATTTTTTATCATATATTTATAAATATAAAAATAATTTAAAGTGGCTCGATCACTAATTCAATCTATTGAACTAATCCTTCCATAATCCAGTAACCTTAAGGGGTCAATGGTCAAGCTCAGTTTCAAAACATTGGTTTGTAGATCAAATCATATGTGCTCACATCTCTAATTAATATTCAAATTAACAATCCAATAACCCGTCCCTCTTAAATCTATTAACTATCTGGGAGAAGGCGCCAAACATTTCGTTGGCCTTCTTTTATTATTTTGTCTTTTATCAATTAGTTATGATAAAGGGAAGACTGCTAGAGAATTCATCAACTTGCTTCTTTAAATGCTAAATTGTCTTCCTGCTTGCTTACTTACATTCTCCTGAAATAATGTCTTTCTGTTTTAGGAGTAGTAGACACGTAGCTTTCAAGTGTTATTTCTTGCGAGAAGATCTTTCCAAGTGTTGTATCATATGCCTTCCTCTTTTTATATGTTAAATCTATCATTAATTTAACATAAATAAATTAATCATTAAATTATATTTTAAATATCTATTTATACAATTATATTAATCAAAATTTAATCCATTGTAATGTAAAAATGTTTTACATTTTTTATGATGATCTTTAGAATATATTAGTAAGTATATCAAAATTAACTCCATCTTCAAATTATCATCTAATAAAATATTGTTGGATTAATAGAATTTTTAATCCCTATAAGTTTACTAAATTTGTAATTTAGTTATTATAATTTTATTTTATGTAATTACATCGTAAAATTTAAAATAATTTATAATTAAGTCCTCATCTTTAATTAATGTTAAATCTAACTAACAAAATTCTACATTTTTACTAAATTTACGTATTAGATTTTACTTTTATTGATTATTATGCTTATCTCGTCAAAATTCAATTATTAACTATTACTTGTAAAAAAAATTATTTTAATTATTTTCTTTAGAAGAAAAAAAAAGGAATCTACATGTTTTAAAGATTTAAAAGATTGAGTTTTTTTTTTTTTTTTAAATCATGGATGGGGAGCTATAAAAAAAATTGGATTCTAAGTTAGTTTTTATTACTTAGATTTAGTACAAGAAAATGACGAGGACTTAATTATAAATTATTTTAAACTTTTTGATGTCATCATGCAAAATAAAACTGTAAGGATTAAATTACAAATTTATTAAGACTATAAGGACTAAAACTTCTATTAACCCAATGTTATTAAAACACTTATAATGTTGATAAAAGATTTTAATTATTCTTACCTTTCAATGATAGGACATTTTTTCATTTAGTGATATTCTTAATAAAAAATGATCATGCAATGAATCAAATTTAAAATAAAAAATTAGTTTACTCATATTGTAAAATCTTTTACAATATTAGTGAGAACATGAACAATAAAAAAGTAAGAATAATTAAGAATTTCCATCAATAATAAGAAAAATTTAACTCTTTTTATAACAAGTTAACACATAGATGAGTGAAAATATAAAAATTATTTACAATATCAATGTGTCAAATTAAATTAATTAATTTTTTTTATAATTGTATTCTTTTTTATAAGTTATTTTCATTTACCATTCACACACACACATATGTGTGTCACAATTTATTTATATATTTTTCATGAGTTTAAATTTTATTTAGGATTGGTACTATATAAAAAATTGAATGGTTTAAATCATAAGATAAATTTATTTTTTTATTAATAATATAGAATTTTAACAAATTTTTTAATGATGTAATAATAAATAATGAGTAATAATACAAACTCCTTTACATTATTGATGTATCAAAATTAGATCTTGTATCAATTATTAATGTATACTTTAATATTGCTTAAAACTACTAGTACATATAATATATAACTCCTTGAATTTTTAGTTCATGTGTTATGTGATGCAATCCAAGAGAACACCTCCAAATCATGAAATTTCATGTTGGAAAGTTATGCTAAGTTTAGAGAGAAGATTAAATTAATGTCATGGAACTTTTCAAATAATTGCTATATATACCTAAATTATTTTAAATTATATTGTGATCAAATATATATATATATATATATACACACAAATTAGTGCTAATTGAACTGGTCGAACTGAGATCTAATATTTTAGCTGACCGACCTCATCCCTACTTAGAATTCCTGAAAATGATTAGAGAAAACACATGGACAAGGAATCTAACTAGGCACTTGTGAATAAAGAGAAGTGACCCAATCACCTGGTTAGATTTTTTTTTAAGCTGTGTAAGTAATATATTAATTATACACTTGCATGGCTTTCTTGTTAGATTTTATGTGGACTGAAATAATTTAATAATATTTATATAGAATTTAATAAAACTCAGATTAATTGGATGTCACATCATTTTGAGTATATAGTAATTAAGCCTAATTAGTTGTGATCAATATTGATGGGCTTATTATTTGCACCACTCGTAAGTGGATATTGGGCCCTATGTTTGGATTTGTCAAAATGATAAGCTTGACCCATTTCTATATATACGTACGGAGAGACCCCTATTTCTTTCTATTGCTTAGAGTTTAGTTGTCCGATCGAAACTGATACGAGAAATCTAATGTGGAATAGGAATTGTCTCTCTCTCTCTCTACATTATTGGAGCCAGGATCTGTCATGGTGTCATCATCTACTTCATTTCCAAGTATTTCAGCAAATTCTAATTGTTAATTAGATTGTTTGTTGTTACATGCCATGTATTTGGCATTAGAAAGTTGCTTTCAATGATTAAAATCTTTTCAATTGGTATCAGAGCAAACTAATCCTGACTGTGGTTGTAATTTGGGAAACTTGGAATCATGTATACTTTGTCAAAACCAACTCTATTTTTGAAATAAATAAAAAATTATAACCGATCAATTTCAAAATTAACTTAGGGCTTTTCTAGCTTGTGATGTTTTGAATCCATAGATATGTAGATTGTGTTTTTCCACTAAGAATCTAGAGAGAAATTGCAAGAAAATCGTTTGGTTTTCCATTCTAAACCCAGAATTGTTTTGTTCACAATTGCTAAAATTATTTGAGGGGTTTTGTAGAGCTTATGATTTTAAATCTAACGGGACCAAAATCACAGTTTTTCGATGAGAATTGAGGGAGAAATTGAGTAAATACCGCAAATCTACCATTTTAATTTAATTGGAAAAACCCATTTGTGTTTCATCCATAATTCTTAAAATTGATAGAGGGCTATTGTAGATCATGGAATTTTGGTTTCAATGACACCAAAATCGTGTTATTTGGTTGAGAAATGAAGAAGAATTGATTGAAAACCCCGATTGCGTAGAATTGAGTTATGAAATAGGTTATTTCGGCCTGACTAGAGGAGGAAGATGAACAACACCCACTTGAGCCAAGCTCACATGCAGAGCTAGGCACGTGAGGTGTGTGTAGCCATCTTACGTGTCCTTTCAACACGTCGATTTTTCCTGTGCACTCCACGTGTTGCCCTCTATGTTTTGGGAATTTTTAATTAATTTTTTAATTTTAGGAAATATTTGTTATTACTTTTATAACACTTAAAATTACTAATATTATATTGTATTAATTGATTTTGAGCTTGAAATTTTTTATATGTATTCCTAATAATTATTGGCTCATTATATATTGTGTATTCTCAGATTTGACATAATTTGATTTATTAAATAATTTTAATACTATTATATAAGGTTTAGTAACTATGTAAGATAATTCTGAGAGTTGTTTTGGGCTGAAACCAATGTTGAGACACTTTATATAATTGTGAACTCACCTTTGTGGGACCACTTGTATTAAAGTATTATATTGTTGATAATCTTGTTGCATTAGGGATTATGTCAATAATACACTTATTTTTTCGGTTTATCCTTATAGATATAGTCCTAGTGATTTGTTACATGCATTGAAATTATGTCTTTAGAGTTCTCAGTATCCTATCAGTACTAACTTTAAGGACATGATTTTAATGTTATGAAATCCACTTATGCATGATAATTCAGGACCCTTAGGTGGGATTATAATGTATGAGAGGGTTCACTTGTGGATAATTACTCATTTATGCATATGCTCGACATAAAATCTCTCTTAATTTCTACATTTCTAACTTTGCCTATGCAAATAAATACTCTAACAAAGTTGAATGAGACCAATTATGATGACTAGGTTGAGTCTCTGAAGTTGTTTCTAGCCGTCTCAAATGTGGATGTTGCTCTTACTGAGGATGAGCCTCTAAAGCCCATAGAAAATTCTTTAGCTGTTGATATGAAAAAATATGAGAAGTGGGCTCATTCTAACAAAATTTCTTGATGACCATGAAATATAGCATGGATAAAACTATCAAGGAGAGCATTCGTGGGACAAATAATGCTAAGGTTTTTCTCTAGGTTGTAGGTGAGAAATTCAAGAAGGTTAATAAGTCTGAAAAGTCCTCCTACCTTTTTCTATTAACAAAGACCAAATATTATGGTGTTAATGGTGTTCATGAACATGTGCTGAAGCTTGTCAACTGGTACAATAAGTTGAAGTCCATGAAAGTAGAATTAGGAGAGGATTTCCTCATCTGACAGGTATTTGAGTCTCTATGAGTTGAATTTGATATTCTGAGGACCTCTTATAATGCTCAGAAAGAAGAGTGGATTGTTAATGAGCTGATATCAATTCTAACTCAAGAAGAGTAGACAATGAAGAAGGGCAAAACCCACGGCAATCACGCTACCTCTCATAAAATTGACAATAAGAAGAAGTCATTCAAGGGCAAGAACAATAAGCCATAGTTTAAGAAGAAGTGGAATGAAAAGCCTAAACTTCTTCCCTTTGGGCAACACTCCGGTGAATCTTTTGATGTAAAGCTAAAATATCCTTTTCATAGAAAATGTAAGTTTTGTAAAGCTCTTAGGCATAAGCAAGCTGACTATATGAAATTCAAGAGTTGGCTTGAGAAGAACAAAGGTAAACCCCTAACTCTAGTATGCTTTGAATCGAATCTTATTGATATTCTTTCAAATACATGGTGGTTAGATACTGGTACAACTATTCATATTACAAACTCTTTGCAAGAATTCAAAAGGTAGCAGAGGCCAAATGATGGGAACTGCTAATTATAGTTAGGAATGGCGTTAGCATTAAGGTTGAATATATAGGAGTAGTATCCCTAAAATTATGTACTAGACATGAATTAGTTTAAAATATACTATTTATGTACCTTCCATGAGAAGGAATTTGGTTTTTATTTCTGTTTTGGACAGTTGTGGTTACTCCTTTCATTTCAGTAATAAAAGCGTATCTTTATATTATGATTCGACACTTGTTAGTTTAGGTGTTTTATCTAATGGTTTGTACATGTTAAATGTCGATTTATGCTCTATTGACCAATAATATTCAGATGTTAATACTGTCATTGGGAGTAAGCATGGTAGAGCTATTGAAAACTCTTCCATGTTGTGGCACAGACGTTTAGGACATATTTCCAGGGAGAGAATGGAGAGATTGATTAAGGAAAGTATTCTACATGATTGGGACCTCTTTGACTTTGGCACATGTGTCGACTATGTGAAAGGGAAATTAATAGCTGGAGCCAGGAAGTGTGGGGTTACTAGGAGTAAAGAAACTTTACAGTTGATTCATATCGATATTTGTGGACCCTTTACTCTTGTTGCTCTAGGAGGGTCTCAATATTTCATCACCTTCATTGATGATTTCTTTAGTAGTTAGGTTGATTTGTTGTGTGAGAAATCTGAGTCCTTGGATACGTTTAAAGCATTGAAGGTCGGTATTGAACTGAAATTTTGCAAATAGATTAAATGTGTAAGGTTTGATAAGGGTGGTGAATTTTATGGCAGGTTTGATGAAACAGGTAGAAATCCTGGACTGTTGGCCAGGTTCTTGCAGGAATGTGGTATAGAAACCCAATACACCATGCTTGGCACTCTTCAATAGAATGGAGTTATAGAAAGGAGGAACTGTACCTTTCTGGACATGGTAAGATGTATGCTTAGTCATTGTTCCCTTCTAGAATTTTTGTGGAGAGATGCATTAAAGATCGTTGCTTATATTTTGAATCATGTTCCTGTTGATGTATGCCCTAGAAGCCAATCATAAGATGATTATTTTTGCATACATTGTATTACATTTTAAAGGCAATTCAATTATTATATTTTG
>JANHAO010022692.1:0-12129 GCA_026873985.1 Saraca asoca
CTTTTCAGTTGTTTTTCAACATCAAAACTAATAAGTAGTGATGTTTCATATTGTTTGGGGTTAACAATATCCTTTAAGGCTAACAGTACTTAACATTATTGAGACACTTATTTTGTTTAAATTCTACCATGAAGTTGGATAGAATTGAAATTTAAATCGATTAAAATTAAACTAATCATACTATTACTTTCACAAGGTCTAGAAAGGGAATGATGAAAGTTTGAATATGAAAATATTATCTCAGCATGACAAAGTGGTGTTAAAAAATTCTCATTTATAGTTTTTGCATTTAACTTAAACCATTCCTTTCATTATTATTATTATTATTATTATTATTGTTATTATTATTATTATTCATAAAAAATTATTATTATGTTAAAATTTATTTATTTAGTTCTCTTTCTTTTCTTTTTTGAAGCACTCATTTCTATTAATTGTTGCAAACATAAATGTTGTTCCATATAATAATAGCTATACACTACCTATTGTTATAAGGTGGGACATAAAAAAACACAATTATAATAACTCTGTTAGGGCCATTATAATTTATTTAAAGGTAGTATTAGAGCAAATATGCAATCGTTCTCCTAACAGATGTTGTAAGGTACCTAACACCTTCCTTACACGTAACAAACTCCTAAATTGAGACTTTGGAAACACAAACCTCATGAGGTGTTCCATTCGCACCATTAAAAATGATTGGTATCAACTCTTTTTCTTTTCTTTATTCTCCAATATCCTAAAAAAATTCAAACTTTTCACCATTCTTCTTCACTTTGGTGCAAGGACGTCATGACAAGTGTTATTCCAATACCAACAACTCGATACCTTCTAACACCAATTGTTTGAGACCTATTGCGAAATGTAGTTGACTACATACTTAGAGTTGAAACAAGGCTAGAATGAAACAAATTAGATAACTAACAAATATAACTAAAGTAAGCACATGTGGCAAGCATGTGAGGAATAGTTACCTTGTTGTTATTTCATTGCTCTTTATTTTGTTTTATTTTTTTATTTTTTAAATCATATGTCCATTTTCATAGGAGTTTGATTTTATGAGCAGTTATTGAAGAAAACTGCCCATGGTTCTTATAAATAAGGCATTAATCTACTAGAAAGGGAGATTTTTTTTTCAATCTAAAAACTTATCCAAATATGCTCTATGTTCTTTGTACTACTTTGCTATACAATTTAGCACTCTGCTGACCTTTATAAATTTTAGGAATTCCCTCACTCCCATGCTTATAATTTCATATGCCAGTGAAAATCTTTACATATTTTGCTAATTACAACCATATTACTTCATCTGGATTTTCTAGAAGATCGGAATCTCACCTATTTTCTACAGAGGACCCATCTTGGAGTGGAAACATTCCAACCTACAAAATTTCACTCGAAACAAATTGGCACACTCGGGGGACGTAATCAAGGTATTCCTAGTCTCTGATTTTGTATAATCCTTAGATGTGGTGCTATTTTGATAGTTAATTATGAAAATATGTCTACTACAAGTTCTCAAAATGGCTCTCAAAATGAAAAGAGGCCTGTCGATAGTGAAAATATTGAAGATGATGGTTTTGTTGAACATGTGATTGTTAACAACTAGAATTGTTAAAACAATATGCAGAGAAAGAACCAAAAATTAGAACTAAAATAGAAGAAACTGATAAGAAACACTGAATAAAAACTGAAATAATAATAACAATTCGGCTGGAAATGAAACATAAGATAATAGTGAAGTAGTACTCAAGGGGCCAATTCCTTATGACATGCAATATTTCCAACAAATGGATCAAAATTACCATGGAAATTCATCTAGTTTGAGTCTTGAAAATATTGCTATTTTTTTACAATAGATGGATGAACGTAATTATGATATAGTCCACATGATATCATAACAAATTGCAATTATACTTTGACCAATCCTTGAAAATAATGCCTTGAGTCAATAAAATATGAATCAAGCACTAAGAAGAAAGGAAGTCCATCTAAACAACAATTATAGTAATAACAATGGTTGAAATATTGATAATAGTGATTACAACAATCATGACGATGGAATAGGGCATGAAAATGTCAAAAATGAAGAGCTTGAAATGGAACGACCATAGTATGGTCAAATTAGAATACTTCAATGTGGGGAACAAAAGATTTAGAATGATAATTGAATTAATGATAACATGTAGATCCCGGTAAACCCAAATCATAATCAAACTTTTTTGCAAAGATAAGAACAAAATATCCAATTCCTAGTTGAACAATTGTTGAGCCAACTAGGAAGACATAATGTTTATCCTAATTATAGGAGTGTATTTCTAGAATAGATAAATCACATAAAGCCCCTAGAAGTTTTAAATTGTCAAAATTTACAATATTTTATGGTGAAGACAATTAGTCAACAATTGAATATATAGTTATATTCACTGTAGAATGTTGAGAGTTAGTGGGGAATGAATATTAAAAAAAAGAAGTTTTTTCCTTTATCCTTGACTGAAACTATTTTTGCTTGGTATTCAAGCTTATCACCACATTTTTTACATTCTTGGGCATAGATAGAAAAATTGTTCCATGATCAATCTTGCAGAGGCAAAATGGGGATTGGTCTAATTGATCTATTGAATATGAGGAAGTTGTCTATGGAAAGTATTGATGACTACCTATCAAGGTTTGACAAGTAAGAAGTCATTATTTTGCTCAGATAGCAGAATCTGAGATAGTTAAAATTGTTGTAGTAGGCTCTGATTTTGCAATTAGAAAAAGGCTTGTTAATCAGCATATAACTGACATGTCTAAATTAGCTAAAAGTGAGACAAATTGAACGATTGCATAAAGAAAAAGAGAGGAAAGTTAAGAAATTTTCATTTAGAGAAGAAAAAATAACCTATCTTGAAGAAGAAAAAATGGAGGATGAAAATAAAATATATCTATCTGAATTAAAACCTAGTCCTTAATATATTTGTCTTTTACTAAAAAAATGCAAAAATTAAAGATAAGATGAACAACATAAATAAGAAAAATTATTCTTTTAGCATAATAAGGTGAATCAAATTTTTGACATATTATTGAGAGATAAGTAGATAAAATTGTTTAATGGTCATAAGATTTTGACTAAGGAAGAAGTCTGAGATAAAAAATGCTGCAAATATTATAATATGTTTCACCACACTACTAACAATTGTGTACATTTCAAGGATATAATTGAGAGAGCTATCAAATAGGGGACACCTTAGGTTTGTGAATAAAGGAAAAGAAATGATAATAGACAAAGATCGCTTTCTAGCAAGTGGAAATTATGCTAAACCTTCAGAATTAGGTGAAGAGAACATAGCCAAGGTGAATGTGGTAACCATCAATGAATATAACAATCTTTAGATGCACCTTCATACTTAAAGTCTATCCAAAAAAAGATGAATCAAATTAAGAATGTTTCAAAAGGATCGACATTGAAGGTGGGATATTAAAAATGTGTCCTTGATGTAAAAGGTATTATGATGAGGTAAGAGTCTTACTTGATAATTTAAGAAAACAAGGCAGAATAGACGTAAAGGAAAAGGAAAATGTTGGAAAAAACTACTTCAACTATGCGAAGAGGTATAATTGTCATGAAGAAAGATAAAAGAAGGAGAAATTAAAAGAGGTTGAAAGAAAAAGGAATACAAAAGAAAAGTTAATCTTCAAAAGAATTGATTTTAACTATCAAAATTAACTAAACAAAAGAGAGAAAAATTATTTCGATCGAACTTGAGTACCTTAAGGGGACATACTAAAAGGAAAGTGGCTAAATAATGAGACATAGCTAAGCGAGAAAAAAAATGTGAAAGCCCAAAATCCTAAAAAGGCAAAATAAGTGATACAATCCTAATTACTAACCTCCACCTCCATTGAGAACTCAAAAGTGTCTAATACAAAGACAAGTAACTTTTAGGAGGATATAGAAAATGGGCTGGTACTTTAACCAAATACCATTAGGTCTTGGAGAGTCAAATATCACTAAAAAAGAAGAGGAAAAAATAAAGTTGGCAAAATATATGAAAACTAAAGTTTAAAAAATAGAAATCAACATGGTATATGTTTTATTAATGAATTTTTTAGTGTGTTTTGAACAAAATTCCACTGACAATTTTTATGATGAAAATGATTGCAGTGAGATAGTCAACTTAGACAAAGCCTATGCTTTCTTCAAGAGACCAACAAAACAAATGAAAAGTCATTTGCAACCTTTACACATAAAAACACATGTTGACGGACGACCAATAAACCATATCTTGATTGATGGTGGCACTTTTGTGAATTTAATCTAGCATTAGCTTTCGTCAAACTTAGAAAATTTGCTAAAGATTTGGTGCCATCAAACATTGCAATGTTAGATTTTAATAGGAAAATGTCAGCATCAGAAGGAGTGGTGTTATTTAATTTGAAGGTTAGTTCTATATCTTAACAAGATCTTTTCATGATGGTTCCATTCAAATGAAGTTATAGCCTACTATTAGGTCGAGATTGGATCCATGCAATTGGCGCTCTACCTTTAACTATTCATCAAAGGTTAGTAATATGGACTAATAATGGTCAATTAGAATGTATCCTAGATGATGATAGCCTCTACTATGTTTAGCAATGTAATGCCAAATTTGAAATTATAGTCTTTACATTAAGCCCATAACGGTTGACAGTGACCTTGACCTAGAAGAAAGTGACATTTGTATTCTTAATTCATTAGGATATTCTATGTATTCCAAAGCTGTGGATTGAAGTTCGGCTTGTGAAAACAATGAATGATATGAAAAAGCAATTAGCTTGATTATTGGCTTATATGGTCAAGCAAAAGGAAGCAATGATTCTACTAGATTATATTTATGATAGTAGTCCACTTGGATATCTTGAGTCACCTTTGAAACACGAAGATAAGAAAATTGAAGTCCAAGACCCTTTAGACAAAGTGAATTTTGGGATTAAAGATGAAATATGGCTTACCTACATCAACATGCTTTTACTAGAAGTTGAGAAAATAAAAATAATTTAGGTACTAAAACAATACATAGATTGTTTTGCATGGAACTATGAGGAAATGTTGGGTTTAAGTTGAAACCTAGCCGAACATAGATTACCAATCAAGGAAGGATTTTGACAATATAAACAGGCTCCTAAACATTTTACTCCTAATGTAGTCTAAAAAATTAAAGAAGAAATTGAATGGTTACTAAAAGCCAATTTCATCCGAGCCATCAAGTATGTTGAATGGATTTGAAATATGGTTTTAGTGATGAAAAAAAATAGAAAAACTTAGGGTGTGCATCAACTTTAGAAACTTGAATGACGCAACACCAAAAGATGATTAGCCTATGCCAATAGTCAATAGGTTAATTGATTCTACTTCAGGGCACATTATTGTTAGTTTCATGGATTGAAACACCATATATAATTAGATTTCCATTGTGGAAGATGACACATCGAAGACAACATTCAGATGTCCAAGAGCAGTATGGACCTTTTCATAGGTGGTAATGACTTTCGATTTCAAAAATGTAGGAGCAACTTATCAAAGGGTAATGAGTACAATTTTTCATGACTCGATTGGCAAAACAATGGAAGTGTAAATTTATGATGTAGTAGTTCACATCTCAATGAAAACAAATCCAAAGTAATTCTAGAAATTGTTGTTCCAATAAATAAGAAAGAATTGTAGAGTTTCCTCGGCAAGGTGAATTTTTGTCGATATTTTATTTCCAATTTATTTGGTCAAACAAGGATATTTTCACCTTTACAAAAATTGAAAATAGAAGAAAAATTTTGTTAGAAGGAGTGTCATTAGTAGGCATTTGAAAAAATCAAAAGGTATCTAATGTCACCCTCAGTAATGTTATCTCTTGTACTAAGAAAGTTATTTAAATTGTACCTTTTGACTTCTGATGATGGAATTGGATTTGTTTTGGCCTAAGATAATGAAATTGGTTTAGAAAGTGCTATTTTTTTTTATCTTTCTAGGGTTTTGAATTTTTTAAAATAAAAATATTTTCCAATAGAAAAATTATGTTTGTCTTTGTATTATTCTTATACAAAGTTGCATTATTATTTGTTGCGACTAGTGTTTATATTATTGCAAAAACTGGCATTGTAAATATATGTTATCAAAACTATTTATCCATGGACAAATAGGAAAATGGGCTTTGAGCGTAATAGAATTTTTACTACAATATTATTCATCAAATGCCATCAAGGACAAGTAATTGTCGATTTTGTAGTTGAGCATGATGAGAAAAGCTCTATGTTGGTGTGAAACCCTAGAAATTATATTTTGATGCTTGTTGTCATAAAAATGGTTTTGGTATAGGAGTTTTAATCATTATATTGAAAAAGAAACCAGTTGAATTCATATTTGCCTTAGGTAAGAAGTGCTTTGATAATGAAGCTGAATACGTAGCATTAATGGTTGGCTTAAAGATTTTACTAGATCAAGGAGCAAGGTGTGTGGAAATTTAAGGTTACTCACAGTTAGTCATAAAAGCAAATTTCCCAATAATATAAATGTTTAAATGTAAGGATAATGAAATATTTGGCAATTATGTTCAAACTTTTGAAAAGATTTGAAGATGCAATTATAAAACATGTGCCAAGGTCAGAAAATGGGAGAGCTAATGAATTGGCTCTAATCACCTCTGAGTATAGGATTGATAAAAATAGATTTACCAGATTAATTTAACAACATGATTTTTTGGAAATTATTAAGACTCAAGAAGTGTTCTGTAATAAAGTTAGCACTATGCCATCAAATTGGAGGATATCCCTAACAAGTTACTTGTCGAATCCTTTAACATTAGCTAGTCAAAATACTAGAGTAAAGGCCATGAAATTTGTATTCGTAGATGGATCCATTTATAAGAAAGGTTTCAAAGGGTAGTTATTAAAATGCTTAGGTGATAGATAAGCATTACCAATGCTAGCTGAAGTGCATGAAGGAATTTACAGTTCACACCAAGTGAGTGTAAAAATGAAATGGATTCTTATTTGATGAGGTTTTGTACTAGCTTAACATAACTAAAGATTGCAATGATTATGCTAAGAATTGTGAAGAGTGTAAAAAACATAGGCCAATGTAGAGGATACCAGTAGTTAAGCTAAGTGATATAATAAAACCATGAACATTTTGGGGTTAGACAATGCATTTAAATCTCCATTACTCAAATCACATGCATTGCACAAATAAAAATAACTTCACAAACGTTGTCATGTGGCTAGTGGAAAAGGGGAGGAAAGGAATGATATGGATATGGAAATGTAAAACTAAAAAGACTAACAGAGCATTGTAGCACAAATCCAAACAAGTAAATGAGCAATTTAAAATTGGAATCTATATCACAAATTTTCACTTTTATCACTTCACTTTTTCTCTCTTCATTTTCTTTGCTTTTTCACTTTCTTTTATTTCTTTTCACTTTATTTTATTTTGAGTTCTCTTTATATTTCTTTCAAACTTATTTTTTTTTCTTCTCTTGTTTTCTTTTTCATTGACTTGCATTGAGTTTTTTTTTTCACTTTTTGTTTCACTTTTTTTTTTCTCAGTTTCAAACTCACAATTACCTCTTCATTAAACATAGCACACTCCCACACTTGTTTAAGAACCTATGCCATTAATGAATTAAATGCTCTACTAATCCCTAAGGTTAGGAAAAGGTAAAAACATTCGAGATTTGGCTTTCTAATGGGCTACATGATAAGAAAAGTCAATAAGCTCAAAAGGGCTCAGTAATGTTACATAGCAAGGTAGGCTAAAAAGGGCAATAATGACTCAATCAAAGAATGCCTTAATTATACTCATGCATGCATATACCAATGTAATCTCAAAAAGAATCAAAATAAGTTCTAGAGTAATAATTTCATGAAAGAAAATCTAACACAAGAAAGAAGAGGAACCTAATTAAAATAATCAACAATGGCTCAAAATCTCATAGGTTATATGCCTACCAAAATCAATCGACAAATATTTCAAATTCCATTACAATGCAAATCAAATTTAAGAATCAAGAATCAAGAAATTTTATTCAATCATGCCATAAAGCCATCAAAATCAATTATAACCCACTCAAGGCCTAAGCACACTTATCATCAATGAACACCTAAAATAACAAAAACAAATTTTTTTCTTTTTTCTAGAATTTTTTTTCATGCAGTTAAAAAAAAAAGAACATAATCCTAAAATCTCTTCCTTGCACTTAAATTTTACATTGTCATTAAAGTAAGCACAAAATCAACAATAAATCATGGATATATATGATAAAAAAAGGTAAGGAAAGAGAGCAAATGCTTGGGTTGCCTCCCAAGAAGCATGCTTGTTTAACGTCATTTGCTTAATGATCCCTTGGTTCTTCAACCCTGATCATGAAGTCTTGGTACCATAAAATTTTCTTGCCACTTATGAATGTCAGAATTCATCTTCATCTACTTAAAATTTTTGCTACCTGTAACTTGTTGTATGATAAAAATGGAATCTAGAACATCATCATGAACTACATGGTCAATAACATCAATGAAATTCACAAAATGATCATTAGGAGGAGATTCTTTGGTATCATCAAAGATATTATAATGTAAAGTATCACCATCAAACTCCAGAGTAATGGATCCAGTAGACATATTGATTTTTATCCTTGATGTCTTCATGAAAGGTCTAACTATAATGATGGAAGTTGAGGAGTTGATTTATTTGGCATTTTCAAAATGTAAAAATCAATAGGAAAAATGAAAGCATTTACACTTACTAACACATCCTCAAGCAATCTTATAGTAATCATATTAGACCTATTTGCTAATTGAATCACAACATCTATTCTTTTTAAGGGACCTAAATTAAAAGATCCATAAACAAAATATGGCATGGTATGTATAGATGCACCTAAGTCTAGCATGACATGTGTAGAATGATTTTGACCAATGGAACATGGGATAGTGAAGGAACCTGGATCCTTACAACATCAAGGGTTTTGTCCACTAAAGCTCCTGCACTCATAGCATCAATCATACTTCTATCTATAGGGAGGAGACCTTTATAAAAGTACTAAATCAAGAGTTGATCATTAATATGATGGCATGGACAGCTTGCATAAAGCCTTTTAAATCTCTCCCAATACTCATATAAAGTTTCTCCACCAAGTTGTTTGATGCTGCATATTTATTTTCTAATGTTTGTTATTCTAAGGATAGGGAAGTATTTGTCAAAGAAGAGTCTGGTCATCTTATGCCATGAGTTGATAGAGCTAAGGGAAGATAGTAGAGCCAATCCTTAGTGAATCAACAAGGGAGAAACTAAAGGCTCTTAGCTTGACTTATTTTTCTAAAATCCCTCGAGGCTTCATGGTTAAGCAGACCACATGAAATTATTTTAAGTGCTTATGAGGATCTTTTCCAGCCAGACCATGGAATGTTAGTAGCAAATGAATCAGACCAGACTTTAACTTAAAAAGTAGCTTCAATTTATTGGTAGTTGATGCACAAGGACTACTAGTTAAGGTTAGGGGCAACCAACTCTTTCAAAGTCCTTTGGTTGAATGCCATATTGCCATGTTTAAATGAGGAGATGAGGTTTTAGAAGCTAGATGCATTGGAATGTTGGAATCAAGGGTGAAGGGTTTTGAAGTTGCAACAAGGTGCTAAAAGGGTCTCGCTTGATGTCTGCTCTCCCTCTTCAATTCTTGCAAGGTTCTCTTAATCTTTGTCAAGTCATATAGAAATAGGCCACTCAAGGAAGCAAAAACTAAACAAATTGACATGGAAAAAAATTCAAAAAATATTAAAAAAATTGAAAAATCATAGAAGACGATGGAATTTGGTAGAAAGAGGGGGCTCATTGCATAATAGTGAGTCTTGCTCTGAAAATCTAAAATAGTGACCTACCAAATTTGAGCTCCTAATTGCACAGTAAAATTTGCCACCCAATCCAATTGAAAAACTTGAAAAATGGGGAAAACTAAGCAAAAACAGGGGAGAAACATGGGGAAAAGGACTGATATTAAAGCCTAACACTAATGTTACTATCCTAATAATTTGTGTGATTGCAAACACAAAGACTTCAATCAGCTAGTCCCTAACAATGACACAAAATTTGATAGTTGTTGAAATTGGTAAAAAAATAATACTGAACTATCTAAGTTAGCTAGTAGAAAGAGTAAGTCCAAGTCATGTCCACAAATATTGGAGATCGGTTTCAATGTGTTTATAATATAATAAAATGAAAGGGGGTAGGATACTAAATAGACTAGGAACTAAATCAAACAAATGGAATGCATGCAAAATAGAACCAAAATTGAAGGAAAATCAAATGAACAATGCTTAATCCTAAGGACACCTATAACTATCTCATTGACTAATCCTTGACACTAATATTTCATTCCCATTTTGCTTGCTTAGCGAAGGTATTAATTAAGCCTATTACCTAATTACACCTTGTTAATTTCTCCCTAAACTAGTCAACCAAGCCTAGCACCCACTTGACACTTATTGTTAAATCAGCTAAAACCCAGCATCCTAACCAATTTACCAATAGCATTAAGTTCTGAAAATACTAAGTCTAAGGCCTTGTTTGGCAACCTATTTTTTTATTTTCAAAAATAGTTTTTTGTTTTGTTTTCTTCAAAAACAAAAAAAAATTTGTTTGTTAAGTTGTTTTCAAAAACTATGTTGTAAAAGTGTAACTGAAAAAATAGGGCCTGTTTGTTTACTTGTTTTAAAAAACAATTTTCTGTTTTTAAAAACAAAAAATTTTGCTTGGATAAATGTTTTGTAATAAGTTTTTAAAAACATAACTCAAAATAACGTGTTTTAAAAACAGAAAAATGGAAACAACTTGGGGCTGTTTTTTGGTTTTCAAAATAACTAAAACACGGAAAACAACCTGTTCTCATTAATGGCACAATTGGTAATTATGAAGAACTCTCCAAATAAGCCTCAGTATCAACATCCATAGCTTGTTTTTGGTTTCTTTTCCGCTAAGCTTCTTCTATTGCGATCGGCGGTGCTCCTTCTCCTTCTTCTATAAAGGTATGAATTGAATACCTCCTGCTTTTTTTCCCTCTGGATCTGGGTTTACATTCTTTTGGGTAATGAAATTTTGGGCTTTTGTCAAAATTTCAAATCTCTTGCCATAGAATCTAGGGCTTGAAGGAGAGAATTGTATACACATACAAAGAAAGGCATGAAAATCAGACCTGTCGCCCTATGCCTCTACTGATTACAGCTGTGGCCCCACTCTCTGATGAGTCCTTGATTTTCTTCTTTTTCCCTTTGTTTGATCTTCGATCTATTGTTTTGCCTTATGTTCTTCTTTGCTTCGTAATTGATCTTCACCCTTTAGCTTCATTTTCTGATATCGGTCCCTTTGAAGCTGAAAATGGGTGAATTTGTTGAATCCTGTTACTAATTTTTTGTTTTTTCATGCATATGTATGTTGACGCTATACAATGATTAATTGATTCTACAAATGTGCTGTACTCAAGTTATTGCTCAAATTTTAACTTCCAAAACACAACAACAAATAAAAACCTATAATATTTACTCATGAGGTGCATCTCTGAACAATAAACAAATAAGTTGAGTTCTCAACCATTTGTACTTGTGTCTTCAGTGGAGTTTTAACATAAAAAAGTTTACGAGAAACTGCTTGTGCTAATGTGAAAATTGTCGAATGCCTTAATTAGATGTCTAGATGTGTTGAACTAATCATGATACTAATTGGTCATTGTTGATATATGTATGCCTTATGTGATTGTAATGGGATTGGGACTGAAACCTCTTGAAAACTTAAATATTGGTTGATAGGAGTTTATAGATCAGATACTTTATTACAAGGGTTCATGGTGTCACCTTTATACTTCATGCAATTTTCTTGCAATTTTATTCCAATATATAGTAAAGATTGGTCCTAATTAACATGTACAAAAACGGAAATATGTCTCTATTGGTCTTAGGAATTGCAATCTCCAAATCGGTTCTCTTTTAAAATTTCAGTGTACCTAGAAGGCTTAGGAAACCTGCTAGAAGACTTGTAGAGAAAATAAAGGAGCCATTGTGGATTGATTCTTTTTGCCATCTTTTCCCATGTTTTCCTCAAATGAATGCTACCTCAGCTAATAAGGGAAC